>OMKZ01022139.1:3783-17064 GCA_900302535.1 Neoniphon sammara | reverse complement strand
GTGTAATGTGTGTGTGTGTGTGTGTGTGTGTGTGTGTGTGTGTGTGAGATGTGTGAGATGTGTGAGATGTGTGGCATTGCTGCTTGAAGCTTGGGGTTATTTGGCTTGTTGGGTGCACGGTGTTGGTGCACCCAGCAAGCTTTTGGGCCAATCAGTTTAATTTTGAAGAAACAGGATATCAGTGTAAAAATGAATCATTCCCCAATAGTCAAAAAAATTTTTGATCCAGTGTTGTCTGAGATACTGTGTGTGAAGTGTGAAGCTTATAGGGCTCTGTTGGCCTGATGGTGGTGCTATGGTGGGCAAATCCGGTTTATATTCAAAATGCCAAACCCCAGTGTCAAAATCCATCATGCCCCCAAGTTTTGTCCAAAACAGGCCATCAGCAAGCAGAGGCTGAGAAACTGTGCATGATGACTTGATGGACAGACGAATAGACGGACAAATGGATAGAGCGGAATCCATTGTCCTCTCCCTGATCTTTATTTTTAGGAGGCAATTAAACTTTCAAATCTAATTACATCAGTTGTCAAAATAATGTACATATGTTAATTATTGATACACTGCATCCTTTTTGTCTCTTTGAAGCCAAAAATAAAAGCTAAACACGCCATATTGGTTACTTAAAACAATGCAGTAATTTTTATCTGACTGCCTAAGAGGGGCCAGCCAAGAAGACTGAATGTCCCTAACTGAGTTTGTCCATCTGTGAGTGACACCCCATTGCTGAAACGTGCATGTGCTTTAGGCAACTGTATTTGACTAGCTAACTGGACGCACAAGATGTAAGTTGTAATTTCATCTAGTTTATCGTTTGGCGTGCATGTTTGCTTACATGTTCAGATTCATAGAGATGTATTCAGTTATGGATGACTACAGCTTGTTCAGCAGCAGTATTTGTTGCAACTACCTAGCAAACTTGGCTAGCTAACTAATTAGGGGGCATTGAAAGCAGAGGCAAGCCAAACAAACACTTGTTAAAGACAGCATAACTGCAGTCCAAATTGAAAAACTTGTGTTAAGCTGTGGTCTTGGGAGCTGGCAGAAGATAGAAGACAAAACAGAATGCATGCAACAGCTGCTGATGGGCTCTACTGTCCTGCAAGGAGGTGACAGAATTGCAGAAAGGCTGTTTTGTATACTACAGTAGTCAGACTGACAGACAATGGGCAATGTCGCCTACAACCCATGCTTGATGTCATGGAATTTCATGCTGATGCACATACACATGAACACACATGCACCAGGAACATGAAATAGCAGATTGGAAATTGTTCAGTTTCAGTGATTCAAGCTGCAGTAGCGTGAACTAGGCCTAGTCTTGTTTCAAAGAGTGAGGATACACTTACCAGTGAATTTGTCTATACTGGGCTCATCATAGTTATCATTAATGCAATGTTATGATCCATAGATATAAACAGTGAAAAATGGCCAATCAGGAAAATTATTACAGCAATCAATAGTAACCTCTCTCCTGAGTTCATCAAACCATCACAGATCTTAATGTGGCTTTAGTGTATATATAGGAAAAAAACATGTAGATGGTAAAAAAAGAAAAGAAAATGAGGAAAGGGGGAGGGGCTTAAATTACATCAGTCAATAGGATACTTAGTCCTGAGTCTGACCAGCCGTCACTTGTGCCACTACAACTCTAGGATCAGCATATATAAAAGACTAAACATCTCAATGTGACTTGGAGACAAATGGATCTAGATGATAAAAATATAATCTATCTGTAAAAGGGCAGCAGCTTAAATGGCATAACCAACAGATAGGAAACTCTCTCCCAAGTCCGACGAGCCATCAGTCATGTCAGTGTGACTTTGGGATCAAGAGATATAGATGATATAAAACAGTTTTTTCATGGGATGGATAAATGGATCATGAAAAACAGCCAAATGGGAAAGGAGAGGCTTAAATGATATCAGCTATCGATAGGAAACTCCTCAACAACCCATCACTCATGTCAGTATGAATTTGTGATCAATAGCCTGCACCTTTTTAGTTTTTTGGGACAGACTGACGGATCAGCCTATGCTAGCTGCTGGTTGCAGTTTTAAAAAATAACCATGCAAAAAAGGGGTCCACTTTGACCCATTGAGGTTTGAAATTTAATTTATCACTTGTATCTTGAACTAAAATCCAAAATATTGTAAAGTGGCTGCTGATTCTCTACATTTTGTAAACTACTCTATGGTATTTAATCTCATTTATACTCCGCATCTTCAATTCTGAATATTTACGGTATATCGCTGTACCACAGATCTATTTATTTGTCTTTATTGCACATAAGTTTAGACATTTTTATAATCGATTTTCCTAATGTTTCTGTCTCAGCCAGTCATTACAGACAGTAGACTCCTGTGTCACCTGATGTTTTCATTGTGGATGCATTTCACCAATTTTTGACAACAGTGCATATTTTGGTGCTTGGAAGCCTGTCTTTTCTCCTTTCCACACACACTGTTCTTTCCAGAAAGTGCAACCAGTGATATGAAACACACACACACGCGCGCGCGCGCGCGTAAGTGCATAAACACACTCACAGAGAGATATAAATGTCTGAAGACATTATGAAAGCTTTTCACAAGCATTAAGCATTACATTGAAATAGAGAAACCCGTTGTTCAGAGCTTTCTCTTGGGCACAGTCTGCAACCCTCGGCATTAAAATAGCATGGTGTGTGTTTTTCTCATAGTGACTGCAGACTTTATTTGAACTAGATTCATAACCTGAAATGGGAGAATGGAACATAAAACAATGATTTTCATTTGCTTAATGTAGCTTTGCTGGAAATAATCTCTTTTTGAACTGCTCTGATTAAATTCTTGTATAGGCATTTTATATTCCCACCCTAGTGATTAGAGGTCTGTTTCCGACCTACTGCACATGTCTGCTGTGTGAGATATTGTGACAGTTTAGCGCCATGTGAGAAGACAATCAAACACCTCTGAAAGTTTGAAATGTCTTTTACTTGAGATTTTAGCTTTTACAGATTGCATGGTTTTCTTTAATTAACCTCTCTACACAGACAGTACATGCGTCAAATGGGAGCAATAGTTTTATATGTAGATGCAGGCATAGTGGTAAATGCACACGCACACACACACACACACACTCATTCACTGCACTCTTTAACTAACTGTGGTTTAGGATGATGATCTCCAGATGAACTGATAAAATGATATTAAAGAAAAATTAAATATAGAATCAGTGTAAAGAAAGAATCTGCCAAGAATGGAGGGAAACTGCATTCCTTGTCAACACAATGTTTTCTGTCTAACAAAAGCACAAGGAAGAATATTATCACCTTTGATCACTGGAGTGTTCAGGATGTTTTATGCATGTTCAAAGACATTGCTCCAGTATGATAATGATAGAACAACAGTGGTTATGAATGCAATGAAAAGGTGTTAGCATTGGCTGTTTTAGTGTATGTTACACAAGTATGTAAATTGATGCTGAATAATAATTCTCCTGGAACAATAGCTGGAAACAGCTCCTTGATCACTGATCTGAAATTACCAGTGCTCTCAACCTTGTACAACCTTGTGATATGTGAAGATTTCTCTCTTTAAGAAAAACTATTTTGAGATGAGTAAAATAAAATGAGCGCTGCCACATTCCTCTTGAGCCGATGAAATCTATTAGTCTGACAAAAGGAGAAGGACCATGTAGGTTTTCAATCTTCCCTCTAAAAGCCTTTTTTATATAAATTATACACTTTTATTTTATGCCATATTTTTTCCTAAACATTGTTCAGCATCTCTTTTCAAAGGTGTTAGTTTGTAGACATCAGTGTTGCTATAAATTAGTGAGGGAATGTAAAACTGCACTACACACTGAAGCAATGCAAAAGTCTTGAAAAACAGATGATTGAACTGTTGATTGATGTCAAGGTCAGGGACAAAACAGATTCAACTGAGTTCAACACTTAAAGGATGTCTATAATTTTTAGGTGAAAAAAAAATCACAAAAATATTGATTCACAGATGAGTTTAAAAGTTAATTTTAATTGTCTGTCATTACAGAGACATCTTTGGTGTCCCACAGTATACATGTAGGTGTGTCATAAGATGTTTGTGATTTAGACATGTTGATTAACTTCTGTTTGGACGTGCAATATCTGAAGAGGAGGTGGAATAATTCTTGCGAACCTAGCAATATTCACACATATATAATAACATATGTAAGATATAATCACACTTTTTCTGTATGGTAATAGGCTCTTAAACAAATTGTGGATATAAATTTGGTTGATTCATAATGATTAAAATAGCCAGATCCTGTCTGATTTAGTTGATATTATTAAAATTTACAAATGTCAGACAAACACCATAAATTATCTTGATCTGACATTGATTTTCTTTAAGGATTTAATTTACTTTAATCTATTTACCCACAGTTGTACAGATAACATTATAAATAATTTTATTGATAGTATGGTCAAGCTTTGCAAAGGATTCTTAGATCAGAAAATTCTTCAGATTTGCTAGAACCTCCAAGGTCCAGAAATCTTGTTTTTAAATGATCTTGGAAGTCTATTCTCCAAATTGAAGCCAGTGGCAAGAAATCTTGCAGGCATTTTTAATAAAGTTAAAAAAGTTGACTTTTGACGATTAAGTAAAGAGAGTTGTGCATCAGAGAGTAATTGATTGAAAGATTTTACTAATAACATTCAAAGCTCAGCTTGGTCTGGCCTGAAGCTATACTGCAGACCTCTTAGTTACTGGCTTTATGAGCCAAATCTTAGTCTGACATCCTCCTGCTGACTGTCTCACAATCTCAACCCAAGAGCAAAGGCCATCAGAGCCATCAGAGCCCATAAACTATATAACAACCTGCTGAGGAACAAATTCAGTAGCATATTTTCAATCACTTTTCTGAATGTAGGTTTATAGACTTGCTTTTATGTTAACTGTTTTTAATCTTGCCTTACCCTTGTACTGATATGTTATTGATTTTTTCATATGTATTTGTTATTGCGTTTTTCTACTTTATCCCCCTTTTTTTGTTCTCTATCCTTGTTTTTTTTCCTCCTGTAAGGCACTTTGTAATCTCTACTGTGATAAATCCTGTGCAAACAAACTATCTGATGATGGTGATGGAGATTGTTATTATTTCTTAGATCTAAAAATGAAGCGCTTTTTCAAGGAACCGTGCAGAACATTGAAAACTCCATTACCTCAAAACCTAAGAAAGCTACTGAATTCACTATTGTAAATGTATGCCTGAACATAAAAAGGTGTGGTTTACACACTATACCTTAACAATAGTCCTAGTAATTTTAACTCTGAGCTTTATTTTCCCAGTTTTTGCCATTATTGCAATTGACTTTGTCACTTAGTTCACTGTAGAGCTTTTATATCTCCAATTTGCCGAGATCGCTGCTTTTCAATACATGAGGAGAGCCAAAGAAATTTCTTATACCTATAAAGCGATTAAATTACATTTGTTCAATATACTTACACTCCAATGAGACCTGCCTACATCAGATGTGTAATTATCCATTACTTGAAATGTGCATAGGTTGCAGTATTAAGTATGTTATTTTAACTAGAATGAGCTGCAGTAGCTTAGGTTGTTCAAATACTGTGATACTATATTCATGCCAGTTGGATTTTCTGTACATCCCAGTGGGAAAAAAACCTGTTAACATCAGCCTGCTGGTGGTAATTACAAGGAGATGTGGGATTTTTTTGTGGGTTCATTATCTCCCACGTCATCAAAAGCTGAGGAAATGTGTCAACACTTCTGCAACTTGTCCAGAACTTAGTTCGGTAACTTACTTAAGCAGTAAACATGTCATGATAATCATTTGATCACAGCTATTTAAAGACATACCAGCAGCATTGAATTGCATTGCATTACGCTATGTTGCCCTGCAATCACATTGCACTACAGAAAAAATAAATAAAAATAAAAATTTGGAGATGGTATCTCATAATTCTGACTTTCACTGTCAAAAGTATAAGAAAAATATCTCATAATTATGAAAAAAGAATAATTGTAATGGATCTTGAATAGGAATGAGCAGTGATGAAAAACATTGGATGGATGGAAGGATGGACGGAATCGTAACATTTAGAGTTCAGTTAACTTCATCATTACTTGCCCATGACTGGGTAATTTTCAAAAGTTTCTTGATCCAACAAATGCAGATTCTGTTATTAGCCTATGTATAAAATAAATAAATAGGTAAATAAATGAATCGTTCTTTCTAATAAATGCATATATGTATACCTGCAGAAAGGTGGTGTATATAAATCTACTATGGCATCTTTTAAACCATTTAAATTATTTTAATGAGATGTTTTTCTCATAATTATAAGATGCTGAATCATAGTAATGAGATACTATATCATGATTATGAGATACCATCACAGGATTCTTTTTCTCTCCTGTCTTTATTGAATGCAGCATGCATTCACTAAAGACAGGAGAGCTGTGCTCCAGGTGAACTGGAGAAAAATAAGGCCCACATTGAACATAACCTGAATTGCCCTTTAAGTCTGCCTACTCTGAATTGGATCCATATCACAGTAGGTGTACAAGCATGGGAGCAATTTTAAAATCTACACGTTTAAACTCCCACAATTAGGTTTAGATGGTTCCGAGGTAAAGTGTTGTTAAAAAGTTTAGAGGTTCTCACACCATCACCAAGAGCCAGAAAATCGGCAAGAGACTGTGTTGCCAAAGTCTGCCCTTGTCTTCACATAGTGCCAGAATAGTCAGTGCACATCATTATGCCTGAATACAACGCACTGTAATGAAAGTAATTTTATGTTAGGGCTCAATTCACAGTGGCAAAGTAGCTTAGTCATAATTGCTACACTTCCTACTCAACAGAGGATTTGAAGAATGAGACATCTGTACCATGGGACACCACTGCATGTAGGAGACACTGAATTAAACACGATCTCAGATACACAAAGTTAATGTGACAGACAGTAGGCCATGCACATAATAAATTATTCTCTTATTCAGTTTTATTCCTCACAGGTTGATTTCTAGTTTGAATTTAAAAATAGATGTCAGACATCATAAGATGTAGGTCAGCCGATGCAGCAGTGAAACACTATGTTAACAGACATCACTCCAACTCTTAATATTATCATAATATTATCATCTTAAACTTGTTTTTCATATGCATGTTGTGAAAGTCAGTGTAAATTTAGCTAATTATGGGTAGGCCTTCAATTGATAAAATAATATAATTTAAAAAATGATATACAGAATATGCAGTGATACACACTTGTGTTAGGCTTGCTTTAAACAAAACAAAACAAAAAAACAACATGTTAAACTTTTCATGGAAAGATGTGTGCACAGTTCTTTTGTGTATACAGACCATCCATATATTGAACATGAGAGCCCTGCTCTTATGGGATTTCATTTGGATGTCCTTTCATTTGAGTAAGTCGTAAATGTTCTGAGCCACCTAAGTGCTACATTTTCAGAGCACAGAAACAGTGTATTGGTCCACTAAATGAGATGATACACTTGTACAGTGTATCATGAGTACAATTTATTAGGTTTTCTGGTTTGTAGAATTACTGCTGTTTTCTCTTTGAAGAAACACCAAACTGTGCAGTTGTTACCTGGGTTAAGCACAGGAAAAGGTACAACTCTCCAACCATGGAGATATGCCCAGTGTGCCTCATTTAACAAGCTCCAGCATCAGCAGCTCTGCAGTACCCATGGACTCAATTAAGAGGAGTGCGAAGCCACACTGATGCAGTTTAAAATACGTGAAGGTGTACGCTATGTTGAACATGTTGCCCCATTAGGATTGAGCTGAGCCGACGCCCTCAGGACACACAGAGCCCTCAGTGTAAACGAGTGATCACCCAGGTTTGACCACCACACCTTGTCCTGCTCTACCAGCGTTGAGGATGATATAAAGAGGTGGTGATGAACTACCAAGGGTCTGTGTTGCCCTGTGGTAAATGGCATGAAGAGTTTAATGGCCATTAAAGCAATTCAAAGTAATGGGCAAATCATAGGGAGTCAACCAAACTCATTTCCTGCTCAGCCTTTTGAATCTAATTTAAAGAAAATTCCCTCTTGAAATTTATTCTGTGCAGAATCTTAAAATGACGCCTTTTGAAGAGCCTATTTTTTCAATTGGAAAGGAGAGGAACTGAAGAAAGTGTTCTGAATTTGAGCCTGAGTGGCCTATTCAGTGCCACAACAAGGTCAACCATTTATGTTTTGACATGACTATTTTTCAGAAATTTGATTTGCTTTCGCACTTAGTGTAAAGAATAATGGTTGAGTGCTTGTCTAAATATTTGTTCAACATCCCAGACACAGGAGCCACGCTGCCTTGTTGTCCTCTTATCCTTTCTTCCTTCTGGGAAAGGGAGAAAGGACCTATGTTTTCTTGTATTTTTATATGGTTCATAGTGTACTCAAAGACCATGCGCATTGTTCATACTGAGAAAAAAACAGGCTCACCTGGGATATTCAAAACTTTCAGCGTTAACCAAGGGCCCTAAATGTTAATTGCGATGTCTCACAGTGTTTGTTTTGGGTAAAATCTTGTGCTCTTGTGCTTAGCACCAGAGACCCCCAATTCATCAACAGCTTGTTTAGTAAAGTGGACTAGGCGAGTGGATAAATGAATGACAAAAATAGTCCAAGGGTGAGGCACTAGATAAATGAGTGGATTGTATAATTAATTCACTGCTTTATGCCAGGCACACTGAATGTGTGATGAAAGATGATCAGCAAAATTTGGATCACACAGAGACACTTCTGGGTTTGTTTATCTGCATGTTGGTGCTCCTTCACCAATGTGGACAAGAGGATCCAAAACACTGGCCAGCATAAGCAGCCCATCTGCCACAAGTGGCATTAGCATTCACAGTGCAGCTCAGTTGTATGAGGGAATCCACCTCAGTGAATTAGCAATGTTATCCTCATATAGGAAGCTACAGTAGCCTACCATTTAGGGGGAAACCTGCATGCCAGCCTTTAATTATCCATCAGCTGCCTCACTAATCTGGATAGTGTCATGTGATGCTTCCGCAGACTGGCAGCAGTGAGAGGCTTGCTAGCTTGCTAGCCTAAGAATGGGCCAAACACAGCAGCACATGGAACTGTGTACATGCGTGCCTGCTGTCATTGCCTGACAGCAGAGTGCAGGATCAGGGGGCTGCTCCTCTCAGCTGTCTCTCTGCCCGACCCCCAGCACCAGACTGGCTCAAGCTGGAGATTTGGCAGATCTTGCATGAATTGGTGCCATGCATTTGAATGTAATTTGTTTTTAAAATTTGTGAGTGATATGGAGTAGGAATAGACTACACAGACTTTATACTTTTATTTTTGTGTACTTTTGTACTTTATCTATGTATGCCAGTGAGCCTGCTGGCCTGGTATTAGGGTCTCACTGGCATATTTCCTGAACTGCAGCATCACCACTGTGCCTTAGATGCCAGATGACACTGATGATTTAGAATCACCCACCCAACCCTGCTCATACCTTTATTTCCTCCTCTTATCCTCACCTCCCTCCCTCTTCCTGCAGGAGGCCTGACCTTTCCAAATAAAACTCATCCCCCTGCTGATCCCTTCTTACAAAGTCCTTCCATGTGGTAATGTTCTTTGCTCCGTTGACACTCGTGGATGTGTGCATACTGACCAAGGCTGACCAAGACTGTAATTGTTATTTAATTATTCTCTGTATCCAAATATCGGGTTGATGGATCTGTTTGAGTGTCTGTTATAGTCCTACTCTGCTTTTGAAGAACATTACAAGAGGCTGTTTGAGTGAGGACTTTTGGAAAGCTGTGAAGAGGTGTATCAATTTAAACATAGCTCCGTTAAGCCGTTTGACACATGAGCCAGAAGTGTGTAGAATTACATGGGAGGAGGTAGGAGCATTCAAGGAGCAGGTGTGAGACTGGTGTTATTTTTTGGCTGACTGAACATTGTGCACATTACCAGGTGACAGTGTATGATGTATAACATACGATTTACACTGCTATGGCCTAGTGTAGGATTTGGTAATGGCATTACTCTATGATTTAATCCTTTTTAATGCTTAATCCTGAATGTCTGGACTTCCTCCGGGCCCCTGAACTCTTGGAACTCAAGGCAGCTTTCCACTGTGGCAGGTAAGTGATTATTAAGGAAGAAGTGATGCAGATTTTCTGTCTAGTCAAATACAGTTATTGAAAAATGTTTGTGATTCAGTTGTGATTCAACAGCACATCTTCAAGTTAACATTTACTAGCTGATATAACATTTATGGTTATCTTAGCATTTTTTAATTTAAACTCTAATATGCTCTATATGATGTTAATTTACCATTTGAATTAAGTTGCCAGTAGAAACAATGAAATTACAAAAATTAAGTGCAATCTACAGATTTTATTTTCATGTTGACACATTTGTTTTCCTCATGATGGGGGACAGTCACATTTAGTTTTCAAACTGTTATTACGTCTTTCTGTCTAAATTCTCAGAACATACCTGAACCTTTGGACTCCCAAAACTGAGTTCAGGATTCAACCTTTAGATTGCAGTGCTGTCTCTGAATGCTGTTTTTCAACCTCTTCCTTTCCATAATTGGATCACTGGCATAACAACAAGCAAGGTAATTGAATGTGAATTACTGAGAATACCGAACAATATGAATTCTTTCATAATTATGGGGCAGGCATTGTAAATGCTAATGTTGCTGTTAACACCATCAGCTTGTCAACTATTTCTGACCTAAGTTATTAGCTTCTCAGAAAAAGCTATGAAATGATATTATTACAGGTAGAGTCCTGGAGGGAAAAAATAAGTCGTTCTTGTACTTCTGTAGTGTAGTAGTTGGAAAACTGGAGTTAGTTTTTCCATCTTTTGGAGGGTTTTGCCACAAGTGATTTATGCATAGATTTCTTTGCCAGTGTTATAAAGAGGCAGACAAGTGCCCTCGCAATTGTTTATTGGTGTCCTATGTTCTTGGATTATTATTTACCTCACGGGTTTAAAAAAGAAGAAAGAAATGCAATTCACGCACACAGTTCTCTGGCTTTCTTGGGAGTTGTGGTACAGTTGGGGGTTGCACCAATATTGGAGTTTCCTGCTGTATAATCTTGATTTAACTTGCTAAGGAGCAATTCTGATGAAGAAATATCCAGATTTGGTCATGGGTAATGAACATACTCCTACTACTTCAGTAAGAATGATACAAGGATGTTGACACAGTGGTGCTCTTCTTGTTCTGGCACCCAAGTAACGCAGAGACAGCAGAAACAGCTAACTTACATCTATTTTGTACTTTGAACATTTTTGGTTCTCTTAGGGAGATTTGAGTGCCCAGAGTCATTTGGTTTCTGCTGTGCCAGTGCTAGTATAGCTAGGGTTCCTTCTCTTTCTTCTTTGGCAGAGACTGTTTTAAGTAAAGAGAGAACATTGCTGTTATTCTGCCTGTTCTGGAGCACTTGTGCTATAAAAGCTCATTTAGAGGGGCATCTCTGTAATCAAACCACCACTGCCAATTAGCAATTACCCTGGCTGCCCAGGCTAATGCAGTGAGTCGATTCCAGACTGATGGCTGGGACCATAGCTGTGATTTCTGTATTATTTCTTCACAGAGACAGCAAAGGTAAAAAGTGGTGATAATGCAGCCCTGCCGTCAGTCAGTTCTGCACATTATGAGTGATTCCTTTTTTGCACGTTTCTTGTTTTTAAAGTTATTGTGTGCTTATACATATTAACACCCTGTTTAAAGCATGATTTTGGAGAAAGCGTAGAACAGACAGATAGTTTCTACCTCCTTTTTCGATACAATAACTTTAGTAAGAGGATGTGCCTTTTTTTCTCTCGCAGCTGAGCTTCAGCCAATTGTATGCAGCCAGTTTAAAAGATTTGGCATCATAATGCTGCTGTGAAGACAGATTGAACATGCCTAATTTTTTTTTCTTTTTTTTTCTTAAGCTGCATTTGCCAAGGCTGGAATGCAGACCATGTAGAAAGAACCATAATACAGTTACATTGAATATGGATGTAATTTAGATTTACGTATGCATGCTTCCTTATTTCATGATCTCATTACATCCAAATTCAACCTAACTGTATGGTGGTTGATTCCAGTTTTTGCCAATTTAATTTTAAAGGATTATGAAACACTAAAACATTTTTAGCAAGGTGGTAACTGACACCTAGGCCTTTTTGAAATAGAAGACAATAAAGGCATTACCTCAGCATGTAAGCACATACGTTGAACTGCTAATGTTTTAAATTTGTTTCAAATTGTCTTTTTTTATGAGGTTAAAAATGTTTTTCAGTGTTATACTGTGCTGAAACTAAACAAAGCACAGCAGCTGTGATGGTGAAAGTGAGCAAGCATATTGCTAGCTTGTTAGCATGTTGGTTTACGATATTTGCCACTTTATAAGGAAAATTTATGTTGATGGCCCATTATTTCTGTTTTCCAAATCCATGCACTGTATCTTGTTGTCATTATCACCAAAGGCACATCTGTAGTTCCTCAAAGGACGCTGATTGGTCCGGCAGTTTTTGGGGTGTGGTCAGATGGCCAGAAGTCAAACGAAGATGAACTCTTGAGATTAGTTGGCTGTGCAAATCAACTTTCGCTTTTGTCCAATCAGTTTACTGTGATAGCTGCTCCTTTCAAGCCTTGCCCAGTGCATTGCAATGCAAACAAGTGGAGTGGGTAAAGAATAACTAAAACTGGGGTCATGCTTTTATCTTTTTTCTGCTATGACTGCAGTGGATGAAGGTGCTGTTCTAAGACTCTGATAGTAGTTCTGTGTTCATAGCTATGCCAGGACTTGAACAACTTCATCACACACCTGTCCATGTGAGACTTCAGACTTGTATAGCTGAGTGCAGGCTCTGTCAGAAATCTCTCTCAGAAGAGTCTTTCCAACATCAATTGGTACTTCATTTTTGTGCAAGTAAGCTGTGTATGTGTGGGCATGTGCATGTGTATCTGTATGTGTGTGATATCTATCAGTGTGGATGTGTGAGCGCATGCATGTGCTCATGTTTATGTAAAGGGTGCTGAATTTCTAGATTTCAAAAGCTTGTCAGATGCATCTCCCTCAAACCTTGAAAAAGTTCCTTCCTCAAGCAATTCTGTGGACCCCTTTTCCAAGGAACTGGAAGTCAGCAACTGGGATGTCAATAGTGTGACACTAAAAGAAAGTGTTGTAACCTGACATGACAACACATGATGAGAAATCAATAGCTGCATCTCCCCACATTCCTCTGAAAAGGCAGGAAGTAAAAAAAAAAAAAAGAGTGGGGGGGGGGGGGGGG
>OMKZ01022138.1:7789-23852 GCA_900302535.1 Neoniphon sammara | reverse complement strand
AAAAATAGAGCCATGTTCATAAAAGTCACGTAGACATGCAACTCTATCATGCCACTCAAATGTACCTATTCCCAGTTAAGAACTACTCCTAATGTAGCCTAATCTAAACTATGCAAGTGTATTCTATCAATGAAATCTACATTCATTTATACCATTTTCACCTCTGTATGTCCACTGGTTTGGTTCCGATGGTTAGCATTTTGTGTTAGCTTAGCATAAAGACCTGACGTCTACAGGAGTCATTAGCCAAGCTCCGTCCAAGAGAAAAAAATAAATCTTAGAGAAACTCTTCTCTGTCTGACAGAGAAGCTGTCTTATTGTCTTAGGGAGCTAGGCTACTGACCCCTGTAGATTTCAAGTCTTAATGCTAAGATAACATGAAATGCTACCCATAGGAACCGAACCCAGTGGACGTACAGATGTGAAAGTGGTATTGAACATCTTGTCTCACTCTGGGTAAGTTGGATAAAGGGTATTTTGCCCAAAACATTGGAATATTCCTTTAAAGAGCCCCTCCGGTGGCCTCTTGATGTCAAAATGCTTTCTGAAAAAAAAAGTGACATACGCAGTTCCCCACCAACCACAGTCTCAGTCAAAATGAGCTTCACCTGTGCAAAAGGTGTAACCACACTGCTTCCAGTGATTTCAAACACACATTGCAACTATATCCTTGGTTCCCTTGGTAAAATGGGAGTAACATCTAATTACAGAGAGCTGGTACAACCAATCCAGGCCCTGATTAACCTGCCGTACATGTGAGACTCACTGTGATTGGTGTGAACTGCATATGTCACTTTCTTTTTCAGGAAGAGTTTTGAAAATGACTGAGATCATGAGGGCACCAGAGGGGCTCTTTAAGTTAATTATGACCCTTGGGAGTTCATTTTAGCTGCTTGCAGTTATTCCAAACTTAAAAGGCCATTTAGTCTGCAACTAGGTGCAATCATGTTGGTGCAAGTGCCCCTATATCAGTAATCAATTGATATAGGCTATACCTTATTTTATAATGTGACTAAAGTTTTGACTAGCAAAATTTTGAGCATTGAAAAACCTTTACAGTGTTTCTATAAATGGAAAGAGACTGCTAAGTAAAGCTCAAACATCACTACTAAACGTCTATAAAAAGCCTGTCACACAACCTTGCTTTGACCCACTTAAGTGTTTTCAAAGTCTGGCGTCTAGACTGGATCCAAAAATGTACCTTGAGGCTTGTAGTTTTTGCTCCCAGAGGGACACAGCTAATTGCAATGTAGCTTGGATGTTTGGAGCAAGTTTATCATTGTGCCTTCATGAACCTATGTTAACCATGGAATATGCATATTCAATTTTATGCATCACTTAGCCACAAAATGATACAATAATTAGGAACAATGTCATAAATGATAGTTGACTAGATAAACTCTTTCCAGAGGTTACCAGTTCCTGAACATCTACAAACTGCAGCTTGAATGGATTAACATCATTTAACTACAATTTAATGGCATGACATTTGGTACTAGTAGTTTTTGTTATCCATGGGTTTCACTGATGACAAGTAGAAGTACTTTAGGTCTGTATCACAAACTGGTATTGATGGACAGCACGTAAATATAGATTTTTAAAAGATGTTTTCCTTATTTATATCTTTCATTGTGAAATTGTGCAAACTGTTTACAAGAAAGACTTCGAATCTCTCCCTTCTTTACTTTTTTTCCTCTACCTGGAGTTGATTTATCTGCTGCTTTCTAAAAAAAAAATTATTCTACCTGGTTGCCAATCTCTTTACCAAGTGCCTCTGCACGCTAAAAGAATATACTAGAGGCACAGGAAATTGTGTTACCTATACTTTCTGGTTGCTGTTGTTCTTACCCTTCATCTCATTACTGCTGGTTTGCTTGGATTGTTGGTGGTTTAGTCATTTAAGCTTATACTACTCTTGTATTAATGAAGAATGCTTAACACCTGAAACCTACTGAAGGCATCCAAAAATGCAACTCATATTTTTTTTAATTACAACATTTAAAAGCACCACATGCTGAAAATGTGGGCAGGTAAGGCCTTGTATTTATGGAGTACACCAATGTTTTGGGCAAAATACCCTTTTTCTGACTTACCCAAACAAACTGAAACAAGATGTTCAATACCACTTTCACCTCTGTACGTCCACTGGGTTCGGTTCCTATGGGTAGCATTTCATGTTAGCTTAGCATAAAGACTTGAAGTCTAAAGGAGTCATAAGCCTATCTCCATCAAAGTGAAAAAAATAAACCTTACAGCAACTCTGAAACTGTCATTTTTACACAATGTATCATGTATATTTGAAATACATGCCTTGAAATAAAAAAAAAGAAAAAGAAAAATGGTAGCTTTAGGAGAAGTTAGATGGTAGGAGCTCTAAATGGTAGGAACTATAACGGCTGAACATATGTGTCCAGCGATTACAGTTCCTACCATCTAACTTCTCCTAAAACGACTCTCGTTTAAAAGAAAAAATCCAAGATGTGTATTTCATTGCCATGTAATACACATGATACATTGTGTAAATAAGACAGTTTAAGACAGCATAAGACAGGATGTACAGAGGTGAAAATGGTATCGAACATCTTGTCTCAGTCTAGGTAAGTTGGAAAAAGGGTATTTTGCCCAAAATGTTGGAGTATTCCTTTAAAACAGGAAGAGTATTACAAAAGAATTCACTAAATTGTTGGGAGATTGTCCTGTTGGTCAGCTCTCCAAAAATGATCCATCTGTCCCAAGTGGATCACCGGACAAATTACTTATCATTAAGAGTCTGAGCAGAGGATATTTTCGGGAATCCTGTGGGTCATGGGATTCCTACGGGATTCCCACAGGATGGGAGTCAATCTCACTATTCATCAAGTGACCAGGACTGGACAGGAATAAAAGTCAGCGGGAGCAGGTTAGACCGGGAATCATAATAACAATAGGTCAGTTTTTAATTGCCTAATCGGTAGACTACCCCCCTTAAAAAAACATAATACAGGAACGGGAAGTGTTAGCATGAAGCAGCGGAGCCAATGATCTACTGGAGAAACACTGTATGATTTTTGTGTCTATATTCACATCACTTAATGGCTAAACTGACAACCAGGCCAATCTTCAAAAAACTTGATGTATTCCTTTAAAGTGTTGCCCACCTGGCTTTACTTCCTCTGAGCAGCAGGCCAGGACACAGTCCCGCTCCGACTGGACTACACGAGCGTCCATGGCAGTCCCAGGTCTAGTTAAGGCCGATCTGACATTGACAATGGCCTTTTGGTGCTGTCTGGAGTAACATGTCTCTGGTTCCACGGCTGAGATAGGAACAGCAACCATCAGCGTTAGTACGGTGCCGATGAGTGGCATGAGCGTCCTCATGGATCGACTGGTAACTGAGAGGGTCATGGCTTCAGCAGATCCACAATGCTCTGTTTTAAAATGCAAGGTCTCAGTGTCCACAGTAGGAGATCAGAGATCCAGAGAAATGTGCTATGGGGTAAAAAAAAAAAAAGCAGAGGGTATGCATGTCATTTATGTTTATTTGAAACTGCCATACCTCAGAACAAAGGAGTGATGATACAACTTTAAGATTTAGACTGACTTCAGCAGGAATAGAGAATAGCAGCAAAGGGCAGAAATAACCTTACTGCTTGAGTAAAGGTGGAAGAATATTTCTGCAACTTCACACTGAGCACATCTGTAGTCCTATGCATTGCACTGATTGATTGAGCAGGGAATCCTTCCCAGCTCCTGTAGCATGGCATCAGCACCTCAAGTACTTTCTGCCCCAAAAGTTGCCTGTAAGGCAGTGCTTCCTAACCCTAACCCTAACCCAGTCTGGGCGGCAGCTCTGCCTTGCAGACAAGGCAAAAGGCAAAGAAATACCTTAGCCAGCATCAGTACAGCATGCACAACTAAATTCTGCTTCAACTAACTATGAACCATATAGGATTATACCAGTGGCAGTTTTGTAATGCGAGGAGATGTGCACTCCATTGGTTTACAATGGTAAAAGCCACACTTTCAGATTTTGACTTGGATATTTCTGAGATTGTATAAGTTGGGGGCAACAGCTCAACAGCAACAACGCTGCAAGCCCAGACAAGCCCACGCAAGACAACTGTTGGCCTGGTCGACACTGCAAAAAAGGTAGAAATCTAATTTATACATTTTCAAAAGAATCCCTATGGCTCAACCACATGCCTGACATGACTGCTTACAGTTAACATGGCAACAACAAGGGCTGCCACAAAGCAGAATGTGGTAATCTAGCTATTTCTGGGGGCTGTAGATAGCGCAGCATACAATCCTTGGTGAGTGACAAATATAATTTTTTTCTGTTAAACCAATGCCCCTTGGAATGCAGTTTATCACTTCATATTGTATACAATTTGACCATAACCCTAAATATGAAAAGCAAATGGTAATACATATGCCAGAGCATTGGATATAGACAACTTGCCATTCACAGAGATAGGGCCCTGGTCTTGTTGGTTGCGATCCTACTGCCCAAGGCTATTATAAAACTGTCTGTGATTATACCTTGTTTTCTCAAGAAACCTTGGGCAATGAGAATTAATGAATACCCTGCTTGGTGCAAAAGTAGGACACATTAGTCTGAAAATTGTTCTGCATGTAAATAAAATGGTCAGTAAATAAAATTCAACTGACCAGTGTAAATGAAGACAGACTAACAGCAATTCAACTTATTTCAATTCAACTGATTTTATTATTTTATGTTTTTTATAATCATGTTATGTCCTAAGTGCATAAGTGAGATAATGGAAAGTTATCTGGTGTGGAAGTTACTTTTACACACGGCCTAACCCACTCATGCAACCTCTTATATATGGCCGTCTGCTTTTCCAAACCATCGCTTATGCCTACTTCAACCTATCGCTCAGGTCTCGTGTCACTTTTGCCAGGTTTGCCACTACATGGTTAGCTAAAGAAGAAAAGCCTAAACTTTGAGTGTCACTGTCACAATGTCAGAGTTGTCACTGTGGCATCTGTTAGAGCTCCACAATTAATTTCAAAATAAATTTGAATTTGAACTGAGCTACTTCAATTTCTAAATTGCATGAGGCTGCACGTATTTTATCAGATGCTAAAAGGCACCACTAACACCCAACTTCTGGCCTATAAATTACACTATATATTGTAAAAATAAATAAATAAATAAATAAATAAATAAAATGCAATTAGATTTCAACAGAGCAAATCTCACATTTTTTATGACAAAAATGTACGCTATACAATTTTCAGAAAAATTGTATAGCGTATATTGTATATTGTAATTTATGTCACGATTGCAGTGTTCAGCAAAAATAAATGCAATATGATCATTTGTCAATTCCGTGCAGCCCCAGCAACAATGAAAAGTTCTGTTAGGCAGGCTGAGTGAAGCAGGTATGAGCGCTTGCATTTTAAGGTGGAAGTGAAGCAACGGAATACATGCAACTGACTGAGTGACTGAGAAGCACTAAAATTTCTGACACCTTAATAATAAATAAAACTTATTTGGAGGTAAAGGCTAAACAAATATGAATACCCAATGAAGTCAGAATCTATTTAATTTTCAATAAGGCAACTCAGGGCTTTGTCTCTCAATGACAATACAGCGAGTCATTATGTTTGCAGGTACTAATTCATACTATCTGACTTAATAGAATTTCTAAATACTCCAATGTTTTGGGCAAAATATCCTTTTTCCGACTTACCCAGACTGAGACAAGATGCTCAATACCATTTTCACCTCTGTATGTCCACTGATTTATTTCCAGTGGGTAACATTTTAGTTCTATAGTTCCTATCATCTAACGTCTTCTAAAACAACTCTCGTTTTTTTTTAAAATTCCAAGACACGTATTTCATTCAGCTTCGGAGTTGCTGTAAGGTTTATTTTTTCACTTTTCACTGATAGAGCTAGGCTAGTGACTCCTGTAGACTACAAGTCTTTATGCTAAGCTAACACAAAATGCTACCTATAGAAACCAAACCAGTGGACGTACAGAGGTGAAAATGGTATTGAACATCTTGTCTCACTCTGGGTAAATCGGAAAAAGGGTATTTTTCCCAAAATGTTGGAGTATTACTTTAAAATTAATTTATTTCACAAGTAAAGCCAGATACATGCAGTAAAAATTGAATTTATAATGAAGATAAATAATGCATTCATGCGTCAAAGCCTTTTAAGGTGGCAGTGAAAGCCAACAGAGAGTGCTAATTCAGGAAATTTGACCTCATAGTACCCAAATGCTGAAGAACACCTATTGATGAGGCCCATCACTGGTCTCCAGACCATGCAAAATTGAAACAGCCTATCAAATGAAGCTAGGTGCTTTGTAGAATTGCAGACACTTCCTCTCCGTCACTTCTTGAAAGCCTTATCAGCACGACTAGTGACGCTGCTTTCTGTGTGGCAGCATAAAACTTTTTTCCAGTGTCCCCAAGCCCCAGATCTGTCTCAGCTTTCAACTCACAATAGAACAAAAAAGATCCCTAAATTTGAAATCAATCATGCAGTGTAAAAATAGAAATCTAAAAATGGAAGATATCACCTCCTTTTGGAGAAGGTAAGAGCAAGCAAGGTCAATCACAATTCACAGTGCAAATCTAGAGTGAAAACTAACACCTAAAACACAAGTGAAAAGTATTGTAAAATCAACATTTGAGATATCCTCAGTATTCCGATACCAATCATGAAATGTTCTAGATCTGAAATTTACATTAGAACATTAATCCTGTTGTTGGTTTACCAGGTATGGGTTTCAAATAAAATCTTCTGAGAATCATCAGTTCTACAACTAAACCTGAGGATAGACACAGAGTTTGCCTGCCCTGCTAAACTAAAACCCAAAAATCATTTGGACATTTGGACCGAGTACAGTACTCACCACCAGCCTGGCAATAGAAGCAGTCCTCCATCAGATGCCCAGCAGCCCTGTGGGTCCACAGTCCACCAGTTCCACACAGCAGGACTTTACCCCGTCTCCTAAGTGGGACATCAAGGCATTTTCAGTGTTATCTCCTTTACTGCTATCCCTATCTGACCCACTATCGCCACAATTAGCGTTAGTTTTGTACCACGGTCATGTCCGGGTGGCTGTGGGGTGGTTACAATTGGACAAAAGAGAGCTCATTATCATAAAGCAGGAATGCTAAAATGTCTTCATGTTGAAGACACCCTTATAAACACATATTTAGGACATAAATCCCCATTTGATCAGATTTTGTGCGAAGTGTAGAAGTAGCAGAGGTGAACATGTATGTTGTAGGAATTGAGAAACAAGCTAACAAAATTCCTGATGCCTTCGTTTTCATATTTATGAGTGCAGTTCTTGATTGTATTTTTTTGTTTTGATTTTTATGACGTCCTCAGTATTGTGAATGTACATTGCATTGAAAAGATCTTATTCACAGTAAATCACGGAATAAAAAGACTTCAAAATGGTCAACCCGAGGATCCCAGGTTGTTCTCTGGCTCATAAAGCTAAGAAGATCTGAGATGTATGAGGGATCAAGACTTTACTCTTTCGAATCAACCACTCTGCACTTTACAGCTGAGCTTCAAATTCATATGATTACTCTCTGATCAAGGTAACGGCTTGATATAGTTTGCTGGATCAATGATTCTCAAACATTTTCATGACTCAAACTGATACACATTGTGGCTATGGCTTGGGTCCCATTTGAGACGACTGAATTGAGTTAAATGATAAACTGTTACTCATTTTAGTGATCCCCCAGAACCCCACTTATTAATCAATGGCTTCTATAGTAGGCCTAGCCTGGAAGCATGCTGGGAATGACATAAAAAATAAGCTCAAGATAAGTCCAGAAAAATTATGCCTCAACTAAGTTATTCGGGTTAATAAATGCCAATTTTAAGATCTATAAGGTACAAATGAATTTAGATTACTCACCACTGAATACAAAAATTGCTCCAGGCCAAATGTAACGTGGTGATAACTTTTGCCACATCATGCAGTGATATATGTATATAGCTTATGGCTCAAGCTTCTGAAATAAGGTACGTGTAATTCCTGCCTTTGTGTAGCTTTCCCTTTACCATTTGTATAGCCTAGCACATTACAAAATAGCCAAAGCATACGTCGGATGTACTGGATCTACATATTGTGCTACCATGTAACATATACTCTGAGACACAAAGCATCATGCTGTTTTGTGTAAATCGTCCCGTTTTTCCACACATACAAACACACACACGCACTTGTCCCTTTTTCTCTGAGGACACAAATCGCCGCGGCGCTGCATCCGTCGGTCAGCACAGGTCGTTGACTGGAAACTGGAAGCCCAGTATCCCAAACCAGTTCAGTCCCAGTAAGCCAGCTGCTCCGATGGACACATTACCCATCCCACGACTCCGTGTACATGTTGACAAATCGCTGGTGCGAGCCAGAATCTCTCCAGAAAAGCGGGATTTCTCCTTTAAAATCGGAATAAAGGGCTCTCCGGGGTGCGCTAAACGACTGTAAAACACACAGACAGAGGCGTCTCTATCGGCGGCATGGTCAAGCTGGTAAACACCGTCGATAGCATATTCCTGTGGCTCCAGGATGTACTACATTACATTATGGATGGTGCGGAATCTGCGATGCAGGAGATCTTTTCTCCTGAGTCTGACCCATTTTAGTCTTTGTCCTCTGGTAGGGGGAGGGATGCTCCCCCCCCATAATGCCTACACTATAGTCTGTCGTCAACACATTATTGTAAACTAATGTAAAATAAATAAATAAATAAATAAATGTACAAGAGGTCTCAAATCCCCTCTCACTCACTCACTCAAAAACAAACAAACAAACAAAAAACGGTTATATAAAATCACATTTAATTGCGCAATTTATGGGCAGATGTATCAATTATTGAAGAGGGTGAACAATACATATGATATAGGCTACAGGCACTCCACCAGCTAAGAAGTAGGCCTATGCTATAACAAGGCACTTAAAGGAGACTCGCATCACTTTGTGCATTCATGCATCACACTTTCCGTTACTCAGTTTGTTAATGCAACACCCAATTCTAATGCCCGGAAAAGCAAACTAAAGCATCACTAGAAAGATAAAACAATTAGGCACAGGTACCTAATATTTTTACTTTTGCAAAAAAAAAAAAAAAAAAAGACAGGTTTTGCTTCATCAATGCCCAGTAGCCTAAGTTGTGAACACCGTACAATAGAGCATACCCTACTATAAACATCTAGGGAAGCCACACAGAGATTTCAGTGGACTGTAGGAACTTGAATTACATTTGTGATGCACACCAGCTAAGTCACCAGAAACAGACACACACAGACACTGTGGATTTCAGAAAGCCAAATTTTATGTTATGATTTGTAATGTTACTTGAAATTGAATTTTGATACCATTGCTACCATTTTCACCTCTGTATGTCCACTGGTCCACTGGGTAGCATTTTATGTTAGCCTAGCATAGACTTGAAGTCTACAGGAGTCATTAGCCTAGCCTCATCAAAGTGAAAAAAATAAACTTTACAGCAACTCCGAAGCTGTCTTATTTACACAATGTATCATGTGTATTAAACGGTAACGGAATACATGTTTTGGATTAAAAAAAAACAAAACAAAACAAAAAGAGAATGGTTCTAGGAAAAGTTAGATGGTAGGAACTATAACTGTGGAACACGTGATCACCAGTTATAGTTGCTACCATCTATAGTTCCTATCATCGAACTTCTCCTAATATGACTCTCATTTTTAAAGAAAAATTCCAAGACGTATATTTCAAATATACATGATACATAGTGTAGATAAGACAGCTTCAGAGATGGTGTAAGGTTTATTTTTTCACTTTGATGGAGCTAGGCTGACTCCTGTAGACCCAAAGTCTTTATGCTAAGCTAACATGAAATGCTACCCATAGGAACTCATCCAGTGGACGTACAATGTGCAAATGATATCTAACATCTTGTCTCAGTCTGGGTAAGTCGTTAAAAGTGTATTTTGCCCAAAATGTTGAAGTATTCCTTTAAAAACTTCAATAAAGAAACACAGCTGGCTGTTTATTTATGAACATAGTTAATGAAAGTTGTTGAACTATAAATGAGCAGTATAATAAGGACGCCACAAATTAAATGTTAAGGAACATGAAGTCCAATTTTTTGTAAAACAGATCATATGCGTATTTCACTACTAGCCCCTTGCTGTATTAATCTAAGAGCAGATGTGACTTTATCATACTTTTTTTTTTTTTTTTAAAGGACCTGCACACACCCTGAAAATTTCAAAATTTAATCTGACTATAAATTTGAGTCTCAATGATATTTGTATTCTGCCAGTGTACATGTAAATCCACCCCACCTGACTGAAACAAGTGGGGGCAGAGTACCATCCCTCTGGGCATATACAGTGAAAACCGACTTTGCTTCCACCTGTGTTTGTTCAGAGGAGCTTCAATATCATATTTCCCATTCAGGACCCCATTCAAGGGTGAACCAACTCCCATTTGTCCATTCAATTCAAAGGCGGGATATTGCCCTATGTGGCTGGGAGCCAACAGCAGTTAATTTTGTCGCCCTTCTCTCATTCGTCATCTGCCATCTCAACGTCCTCCTGGGATGCAGCTGCTTTCTTCTTTTTGGCTGGTGCAGATGCAGAAGCCCTTTTCTGTGGTGGCGGTGCTGCTGGCTCAACTATAGATTAAAAAAATAACATACACATTACAGTTTGATGAGACTCAAAAAAGTGAGACATAGATCATGGAGCATTGGGTTACTCTTGTAGAGGTTTTGCAGTTGCATCACAAATCTCTTAGCAACCAACCCCGTCTTCATCATGGAGGTTGAATGGAGGATTAGCTGTGCACAAACAAATAGCTAAATAACACCCCAGCTAGAAAATGAGATACCAGCTTGCTGTGGTGTGGCTGCAGGCAAGTTTGGAAATATTCTAAGTAAAAGTTAACTGCCTTGTCCCTGGTGTTGTGCTGTATAATGTGTCACCTGGTTCATGTTTTTCCTCTGTGAATTATGTGACCTGTTCTTACAATCATTCCTGTTTTAGGGTGCTGAGCTTAAGCGTTTTGAGCCAGCACATGCAATGTACGCCGGGCTCATTTATTGAACAAAAACAAGGCATAGGCCTACTTAAGCACTACAGTCTATCTTAGCCTTCATTTGGTCTAGAAACCTAATTTATTAAAGTGACAGTCATGTGGACATGATGCAATGTCCTGTAATCACAAATTATTCCGTCCTCATTTTGCCCCATGATGTGTTGTAGAACGTGTGCTGTCTGGGTCATTATTTCCCTAAGTATTAGATGTTTTACTATAACCCTGAATAATTAAAGAATTAATCTGTAGTGATGTGTGGGTCATTTTTTCTCTATACCTGTGACTGTCCGTCTCACCAAGAAAGTCTAACCGACACACCCAACCAATTTTTCATAATGATCCCAATTCGCCCACTTCCCAAAAGAAAATCATCAGAAACCGAGACATTCATGTTTCAGTGGTCCTGGTCACTGGTATTAGTACAATAATGATAACAATAATAATAATAATAATAATATTTGGGTCTGGGATAATTGTTGTTTATGGGTCTTTGTAGTAAAGCCATGCAATATGAAGTCTTGAAAGTAAACTAGATATATTATCAATTTTCTAGTTGCATATTTATCATCCAAGGCTTGTTTAGAAATGAATAGCCTAAAATTAATTATACATACTACAGAGTTGAGTACAAAATATATCTGTGTCTTTGGATTTTTAATTTTATTTATTTATTTATTGATTTTTTTGGATCTTTTGTCTGCTCAGCCACGGTGGCTACCAACTACTCACGTCTTCTTCTATTTATTCCAAATAAAATAGAAAACAAAAGGTCCAACAAGAGTGAGGAGGATTAGGATTAGTCTTAGGTTACCTCTATGGTTTAAAGCAACGTTGTCAGGACAATAAAAAAAAAAAAAAGATGCCTGTGGAGCGAATGTGTCAGCAGGGGGAAGCAGCAAGGTGCATGTTCTAAGGCTGTCTCTCAGGCAAAACAGGGCCAGTGGATATAATGTAAAGCGTAGAGGCAGAAACTTTGCTAGGGGGAGTTGGGGTACAGAGGCAAACCAAACTACAGCCAGTTGCACAATCTGGTGCTGAAGCGTCTAGCAACATCACCTGAGAGCAAGTGAAAAGAAAATCAATTCATCCACTGACAGACAGAAAGGAAGAAAGAAGTTGATAAGCCCAGAAGAAACAGTGTGTGCTAACTTAAAGACAGAGCTGGTGTTGTGGTCAGAGAGACAGCACACAGTGTACTTTATTGCGTTTACAGTATCATGGGAGTGGCATGCTCGCTGACAATGTTCTATTATCATGGTTGCTATGGAAGTTCACTGGCAGCATGTCTGCTGGGATACTGATTGTTACTTTGGGAACCCAATAGTCTCTCAAGCCAGACTCTCTCTTCCACAACCTTTAAATGCTCCATAGATAAGTCTGTAATTCAGCCCATTAAAAATTGAGGTGAGGAAGCTGTCATCTTCCACCGGAAAAACTCTTCGTACCAGAAGAGTATTCGACCAATCATAACACAGTGTTCATGAAAATGTATTCCCCTTTGAAACAACTGAGACAGCTAGCTAGCATGGATGATACACTGACGAAACCGGAGAAAGAAGACACTGAAAGACATAAAGATGTCTCTGCGGCAAGAAGGAGCCTCACTTGTCACAGGATGAATTTTGCAAAGTTCCAAAAGAGTTGAATCAAAAATATCTTTTGGAATTTCCATTTCTGCTTAGCAGCTAGCTAGCTAGTTTTTGACTAATTTAGTTTCCAGTAGGAGTTATTCTCACGTCTTGAAGTGAGGAAATGACCAGATATCCACCTTACTTTGCTGGGAGCCAAAACATCTGGATTGAGAGACTAGGAACCCAAGAAATTACTACTGAGCCTTCTGGAGGTTTTGTGAGTCTATTTTCAATGGGTGGTGGTCACTTTATAATCCAACTGACATGATTGCACTCACACTCTCAACCATGTAACATTTCGATTAGGTGGCCGGTGAACGGTGCTGCCTTGGACTATAGCACAAAGGACTGCAACATCATATCCCATGCATTGATAAAGGCTTGTTCAAACTGTACAGTTCAGGAAGAGTTCTGATTTGCTGTGAGCAGTGAGGCTGTCTTATCACAATTGGGGACAGCACTGGAAGGGATCGAACAGAGCTGTGCTCCATTTTAGCTTGCCTGATACACAGTTTAATTGTAACACTGGACACACGACCACATCTATCATTACCTTCCATGCCTGCCTTCTCCTGCTGCATGTGATGTAGCTGTTTGAGAAGTTTGCGTTTCTTCTTTCCAGACAGAGTGATGTTTGCTCTTGGGCTGGATCTGAGGATGAAACAAGGCACGGCGTTCAGAGTGGGACAAACACGACATATTGCCTTGAGTTTTTTTTTTTTTTTTACTCTGTCTCATTTGCTGTGGTGGTGAAGTATTACATTTTTAGATGTTAAACTTAGTGCTGGTATAGAGGCCAAAATTCTGGTACTGTGATAACACATAATTTCTGTCTTGCCAGCCCATGTCTGACAGTTGCCAATGCAAGGAAGACTATGTGGGAAATGGTGTAGCCTCTATTGCTCTGTGCAGGCATGTTCTATATGTTTGTATCTTCTGGACTGCACCTAATAGGGCCTTGCATAAGCAATTATAACAACCAGTGTTTCTGTTTTATGGGGTTATAGTCTAGATAAGCAGTTTCCAACCATATGCCACTGGTTGAACGTGTTAATCGGTAAAATCAGGTGCACGTATACATATGCAGGGTTCGTACAGCCTCCTAAGAGTAAAATTCAAACCCTTTTCAAGCACTTTCAAGGTCCCTAAACCAAAATTTCCAGACTCTTGAATCCTTTATCATCTAAATTATTTCTTTGAATGCAATTGCGAAAAATAAAGTTTGCAGAACTCCATTATACTCAGAGCAATCTATATATATTGTCACTTTGTTTATTTTTTACCAGCTGTTCATATTAACTTTAATTGTTGTTTTGATTATGATTATTTAATGCATGCTAATTTTTAGAGTATGGGATCGTTTCAAACATTTAAAGATTTTTTACATTAGTGATTGTGTAGATGAAACACCAGATTATGTTGAAAATCAAGCATTTTTCAAGGAGTATGTGTGAATTCAAGCATATTCCTGACCTTAAAAACATAACGTTAAAATTAAGAAATTTCCTAATCCAAATAAGCCACTACCAGGTGAATTTGCTTGGCATCAGTATTTGTATCGGCCCTAAATATACAGACTGAAGCACTGCTACGTAAGTCTAGTTTGGTCTGACACTGGGGATCAGTCACAAAATAGTGTGTTCATTTTGTGACTGTCAGTGCTGTGTTTACTGACTTTCTCTTTTTCAAGTGATGCTTGGTGATGAGGCCCTGGTCAACCACTGCTCCAACAACCTGATGCTTCTTCCTCTTCTCTCGGCTCAAAACTCGCCGCCGCTTGAAGAGCTTCTTACCTAACTCCTGCAAGACAGCACAGGAACAAGTAGCAAGGCAAGCATATGATCATTGATTTGTACCAATAACTTATTTGTCAAAAACATGTTTTTTTATTATCATCATCACTGAACAACAAATGAGACACTTTTGAAAGCCTGAGGATTTCTCAACATAGCTGGTTGTTTAATTTTAGAGAATGAGATTTGTGCATTAGACAAAGCTCTTCACATTTTATTCCAATTTGGTAAACTCCCTCCACATAAATCCAGAGCAATGGGCTCCAAAGGCAATATCTGGTTATTTTGTTTAAATCTAGTTAACACTATTTTAATACTTACTATCTCAGGTTACAATAGACTTCTGTAAACATAATAAATTCCATTGACGAATAGTAATTCTCTGAACGTATGCTTTAAAATAATGCCCCGATCTCTTTGCAATTCTATTCTTCACCTTTTAAATTTACATACTTAAATATTCATTGAATTCCCATGCGCTTTTGCATTGTTACATATGATGGATCTGACAACATACGTGCTATGTAAAAATGTAAGTTTGTAATGACATATTATCATAGTTAGAATTTAAAGAACATTGTTAGGTTGAAAGGAGGGATAGCGTGGTAAAGAAAGAAAGTGGACACAACTCCCGTGAGTAAAACACAAGTGGAAGAAAGAAAGTTAACTTTAACTTCAAGTCTTAATTAACCATGCTAGCATGTTAGCTAACTGTCAAGCTGTACATCAATAACCTTCAGCAAAACAACTCAGTGACGGAGAATTGACTGGAACAACTTAGACTTCCTTCCCTTTATCGTCCATAAAGTTTATTTTAAATAGACTCGCTTACTGTTTTCGGTCTGTTTATCTTCCCTCCTGGTGGCGACATGCTGTTTCTTCTCACATGGACAACAGCCGCGTTGCCGTTTCTTTTTCTTTGGTTATTAAGGTTGTTGTCATTCAGCGGGCAGGCGCATTACCGCCACCCACTGGCCACTGGCCTCTACAACTTCACTACATTACACGATACGACACTGGCCTCTACACATTCTCAATTCTAAATGTCAGCCTCAAAATTACACAGGATAAACCAACAGGCAACGCTTTGACAGCCGCCAGTAGCATACAAACATAACTTTTCTCCACATAGGTACTTCACATGGAACAACAAAGACGTCCGATATGAATAAAAAATAGGACTATTTTCTATCATACGTGGTTTGACAATGGATAACAGTTGGCCAATTACTCAGTCAAAATGGTTATTTATTATCTTTTAAAGAATTTCTTGATAAACTCAAAATACCTATATAACCAAAGGAGTGTGCTATTGTTGTCGATGCTGTACCAGAAAGTGTCCTTGTGGCCTACTTCTACAAAACTCTGGTGCTGCAGACATACATTTCAATTTTGAAGATTGTGTAGGAAACATTTATATTGGTGTTATCAAAATACTGAAAGAGAAATGCTCTAACAAAATTATCAGGAACACTCTTAGTTACGTTACTGTCCCATCATCTACATGGGGCAGTATATTTGGTCTTTGGTCTAATGATATACAGTGGAAGAAAGCATGGAAAAC
>OMKZ01022137.1:12658-22986 GCA_900302535.1 Neoniphon sammara | reverse complement strand
CCGCCCACCTTTCTCCCTCCCTGTGAGCTCCTGGTCGCTTCACTGTTGCCATGGAGATACCAAGCCCTGCACCTTGAAAAGTGCACTTGGAAGGAGCGGGGGAGAGACAGACACTAATATCCCTCTTCCCAGACAAACACACACACACACATACACACACACACACACAAAGTCCTGTGTTTGTGGAGGTTATTATAGCTAGGTTTGGTAAGGTGTGTGTGTGTGTGAGTGTAAGACTACGTTTGTGTGTGTGTGTCTGGGAGGTGGGTGTTCAGATGTCCATTGCCTGTGCATGTGCAAACAGCTTGTGAGTGGAGAAATAGAACTACTTGGTCTGACCAGACAAGTGGAGAAAATCTGTTGCGTTCTCACCGTGTTGCACTGTTACAGCGCTCTGTATGGTAATACAGGTTCTACTTAGAAGTTGCCATATTGGCTCCAGCTCTGTGAATTTGGGGGGAAAAAAGCGCCATGTGAAAACGTGCGGACAGGTTTCCAGTGTGTAGTCACATTCAGGCATTTTTTTTAAACTACAGTATTATACTGTGGACTGGAATTAGCAAACACAGATAAAACTCAGACAAGCACTTGTTCACTTATTTTTGAATGAGCTTTCCCAACTGTAACATTATACTGCGTTCACCAAGATGGAACGGAGATGGTAAACACAATTTTGAGGAGCGCCCCACAGCTGGGAAAAAAAAAACAAGTTAAAATAGATGCACATCAATTTTTGTTTGTCACGGAATCATTGTCTGTGCTCATTCCAGTCCTCCGGCTTCAAAAATGTGGGAACTACTTTCTTGATGAGGTGAGGGGCCTGGAAAGAGCGCCAATAATCAGCGATGCCAACTTAGCAATTTTGTTGCTACATTTAGCAACTTTTCAGAGTTACCCTGGCAACGTTATTTCAAAAAGCACCAAGTAACAAATTTACCTACTTTTAAAATTTATTTGAAACTTTTAGCAACTCTCTGAAAAGTGACTCAACGCTAAATGCGCACATTTTTCCTCTAAATGACACAAAAACATCTTTAAAATGTGCTGTTTTTATTACTTTATATTACTTTTACAAATAAAAATATGTGATCATGAACAAACAAATCTAAATAAATCATGTTTATCGCTGAGACGGCCAGTCAAATTAAGTAATGTCATTGTGTATTCTACATAATGACGCAGTTTTACATAATGACGTCATCACACAGTGACAACACATCGTTTAGCAACTTTTAGTGACAAATTGATCTGTCTGTAACAACTTTCCCTGAAAGTTAGTTGGCAACACAGTCAATAATGCTGTTGTGCATCCATTTTAACATTTCTTCAGCTGTGGGGCGCTCCTCAAAATTGTGTTGTGTTCAGGTGTGTTGTTTTCAGGAGTTGAGGATAGATTACCTATTACCTATTTAGATACCATTTTCACCTCTGTACATTCACTGGTTCGGTTCCTATGGTTAGCATTTCGTGTTAGCCTAGTATAAAGACTTGAAGTCTACAGGAGTCAGCTAGTCTAACTCCAACAAAGTGAAAAAATAAACCTTACAGCAACTCCGAAGCTGTAAGTGTATCATGTATATTTGACATGCATGTCTTGGAATAAAAAAAAATTGTTTTAGGAGAAGTTAGATAGTAGGAACTATAACTGCTGAGCATATGTGTTCATCGGTTCACCCAAAACGTTGGATTATTCCTTTAAGATACAGGAGCAGCTGCTTACCTGTCTCCTCCACAGAAGTAGAGAAAGGAGACTGTGCATGAGTTTAATAGGTTTTGTCCTATAGCTTAAGATTTGTCCCCAGCTTATCTTAGTTTAGTCAGGGATTGTTTCATAATAGGAGGCAGTCCACTCAGGCACCATCTTTGAAACCCCCAGGCAGTCAGATCGCAACCAACAAGACCGGATCCCTGTCTCTTTGAATGTGGAGTTTTCAATGTTTAATGTTCTGGCATATGTATTATCATCTGCTTTTCGTATTAGGGACACTGTCATATTATATACCACATCAAGTCATAAAATTTGTTCTGAGGGACATTAGTCCCACAGAAAAACTATATTTTTCGCTCAACAAGGCTCATATGCATGCACTATTCACATTTCCAAGAAACAGCAAGATTACAAGAGTCTGCAATTTTACCTGCATCAGTTTAGCTTAGCTTAGTTTAGCTTAATCTCTGTGTTCCCGCTCTTTTTCTCACTGCTGTCAATTTATCCACCATAGCTGCTTCTTCTGCTGCCTTCTGGGTCTGTATTTTTAGGTATTTCTATTAAAAGGTTGTTCTCTTGTGATTTTTTCTTCTTTTTAAGTTTGATATGTTTGAGCCCTAGTCTTAAGATCATAGTCTTTTGCAGTTGGCTAACTGCAAAGCACTGTCACCCAGCCAACATTAAACATGTTGCTCGCACAAATATTTCAAAAATGTAAATAAATAAATAAATAAATAAAAAGCAAATTCTTGTTTGCTCAGAATTGTTGTGGATGGATTCTGGCTAACTCCTCTTGTAGTACACCATTGGATGATGACCACTGGATACACCTTTTCTATCTTGCAACTGGATTATGCTGCATGTGTAGCTGGGTATACGGAGCGAGCATATGCCGTGTTGTGTCCTGCAGGGCCACCGTGGCCTGTCTCTCTGATGACCCTCACTGTCCTAGCAAGGTCAGGCAGCAGGCTGCCATGTGGCTGCATGTATTAGCATGCCTTATGAGCGCAAGGACAGGTGTTCTCAGTGTCTCTGAGAGGTTACATGATGAGGCATCAAAGCCCGATGACAGCACATCAGGCTAAAGCCATGAACTCCAACACAGAAGGCTGCTGAAAGTCGATTTAGATAGCTCTGCATGCAGGAGAATGGAGAGGGAAGTGTGTATGTGTGTGGTAGAGTGTGTGTCTGCATATGTACTTGTGTGACATGAGGGTAAGCACATGTGTGATTGTGTACTGTATGGTTGCATTAGTGTTTGCGTGTGTATGCCTATATGTGACAAAGCTGTAAGCATGCCTATTGATCATTATGAACAATAGCTAAAAGCAACAGGAAAGGAAAACAATGACAAAGGTATTGATTTTGGGGACTGTGCCACAATTGATTCCTTTTACACCGACAAAGCAGGAAGGTACATTGACATCTGGTTATATCAAACAGCTGAGTTCATGCCAAAATACACATAAGCAATGTATCATGGAAATTCTGTGCTACTTCACTGTGGGAGCAGTGAAATGGATGCTGCATGTCGCACCTAGCCGAGACGAACACTGCATTAATGATGCCTAACATCTTGGTTGGCACATCATGCAGTGATTTTACAGAACAGAAATTGTTTTCCTTGTTATTTTATGCTCAGTAGACCTTGAGTGATTCTGTCAATACCTCTTACCTTTCACTGGGTGGAGTACTCCAAAAGCCCATGGGGCTTGTCCCCTGGGTCAATAGTGCCTTTATCTATTCACCGGCATTGCCAATACAAAGCTTCACACAGACACACACACACACACACACACACACCTCCTTTGGTATCGACGGCTTTATGGCCCAGATTGTATCCAGGTTCTCAGCAGGCGGTCACGGCCTATTTCCCTGTGCACACCCAGCTGGGATCTGATTGGCCAGCTGTGGCCCTCTGTGTTTCTGATATCTATATCTAAAGCAGCTCAACTCTTGTAATAATCGAATGTGTTTTCAGACCTATTGAGGGGATTGTTATATAATATGTACAGCAGAAAATACTTAACTCTTTTCTCTTCAAAATTCCCCAAAATTTTAAACAGCTGCCGGGGAAAATAAGCTGAGCTGTTTTTTCCACTAAATTCCTCCACTGTCCAGTACTAAATTAATATTCCTTAATCTGGCGCCCTCCTAAGAAGATTACTATCTCATTTTTATTTCTCTATGAATGATGTTAGTCTCTGTCTGGACCTGGTTTGTGCCAGTGACCATGGAGGTGGACAAGGTGGATTCTCCCACGCTGGCTCAAACCAGATGAACCCCTGGATCAAATTCCAACACTCCTCCGTCCCGAGGAGAAGCCATGCCAGACAGAGACGGATTCTGTCCTCTGACTGATGTGGCGCAGTGGCCTCTGAGTTTGACCTGACCACAGGAAGCTCAAGGTCCTGCCCAGGAATGAGTACTATTGTTGAACTGTAATTACCAGTGGGAAAGTCTGAGAGTGTGTGTGTGTGAGAGAGAGAGAGAGAGAGAAAGAAAAGGGAAGAAGGGAGGAAAGAAAGAGGCAAGCAAGCTAGGAGCAAGAATCTATTTGAGGGAAAAATGCAGACAGCAAGTTGTGCTCTTTTTTAAGCTCCTGTCACAGGACCAGAGGACTGTGGTCTGAGGACAGGTCGGGGAGAGGTGGAGAAAATGCCTTCTTCTCCTCTAACTGCTGCAGCCTCTATTCCCGCTTTCATCAGAGTTTCAGAAATGGGCCGCAATCAAAGCGATCGTTTTGAAATCAGTAACATGGCAGATCATTCAACACAGATTAAAATCAGCTCGGATATTCGCCAAAGCCACTTTGAGGCACTCAAGTAAACAGAACTCACAAGGTCTTTGCTCCATTAGCGAGTTACTATCGGCTGCATTGCACTCCCTGTTCCAGGTTATAAGAGCAGGCAGTAATGGACATGCGGCTAACATTTTCTACAAAGTGGACAAAGACACTTTTAGCCACAATGCTGCTCACAACGTGGGATCGTTCCTCAGAAATCCGTCCCTGAGATCGGCTTTCAGAAGAATGAGAGGTATGATAGTGCGCGCACACACACACACACACACACACACACACAGGTACATTAGCAGTGCTGCAGAGTGCAAGGGGGCAAGTGGGCCTAGTAATTGAATGGAAGCCTTTCTTCTCCTCTCCTCCATAGTGTGGGTTCAGGGTCGAGGCTGGCACAGGCAGAAGTGAACCACTCAATTCTGCAGAAACTGGTACGACCCTCTGGGGAGCTGTGTTACAGTGACACACAGATGGAAAGGCCTTTTACCAATGCAGCAGTAATGTATTAGCATGAGTTCACTGCGAACGCTCTCCCCGGTGTGGTGGACTCCATTAATCCTTTGTCTAATCATCGCAGGCTGAGTTGGTATAAACACAGTGCATGTCAGCCAGTGCTAATCACAGCACAGTGGCCCACTGTGTGAAGCTATCACCTTATGAGAGTGGGAGCGTTATGAGGTGTACCATGTTGGTAATGCTGTGTTTGGCACTAGCAATAAAACTCAAAATCTGGACAGTAAAAGCCATTGTCTACAGAGCCTGGGAAGCTACAAAACAAGAAAAATTTGTATTTTGTTCCAACAAATAACTAATTTGTGCACACAAGATATAATTGTATGCTTTCAGGATATAGTACATTACCACATATTATGGATCTCATGGTCTAATGATGTATTACATTACCACAAATTTCAGATTTTCGAACATCGTATGAATATGATGTTGTTCCCACTAAATATTTTATGTTACCTTCAATTTGCTCTCAAGATATATTTCGTTACCACAATTAAAATTTTTCTTGATGTCAATTCGATTGGTTATATCGACTATTTGAGCTCATGTAATGGTTTAGTCGTAGTGTGATGGTCTAGGTCATCAGTCCAAGTCCAACTATTATTATTTTTTGTATCATAACAATTTCTAGTGAATCAAATTGTAATGAATTTAAACTTTTCCTCAATTTGCTAGGCACTCCCTGCACTGTAAGCCCCTAAAGGACACCTGGTGCTCCCAGCACCCTACTTTGAAAACCATTAGTTTACATAACCAGTAGAATTGATGTCAAAATTTGTAGAAACGTAATTTTGAGAGCATGAGATTCGTATTTTGTGGAAATGCATTATAGTTTATAGAAACATAATATATTGTGTGGGAATGATACACTGCACATCGTGGGAACATATTAAGACCATGAGACTTGTAATTTGTAACATATTATCTCATATTATCTGGCACAGCCAGCTGATTTTGTGAGATCATTCATTTTCATCTGACTCTTGAAACCATCTGGCCACGCTCCAACAAAAGCGTTATTGGAAGCCACAAATTGGCCAGACCAGTCAGCGTTCTTTGAGGAACCGTGGGCAAGGATTTGCTGATGACGACAATGAGAAGCCTCAAATTTGAAAACAAACAACAGTGGCTGCAGGTATGTCACAATGTGCCCTGACAAAAAAACGCCAAGAATCATATATTAACAAGCAAGCAATATACTTACTGATATGCTTGCTCATTTTCACCATCACAGTTGCTGCTGTTTGTTTAGCTCCAGTGAATGACATCTGTTTGACTGGACAGTTACCTAATGATTGACAGATAGCTGATCCAGTCACCTGTATATTTTTGTTAATGCCAGTTGCTGCCGCTCCTTTTCCAAATTGAACACAGGCGTGCCCAGACTCTGTTTTGTGAAGTGCATAGCGGGAATGAAATCAGAGGACGGGTGTGCCAGGCTATCATCTCATGACCACCAAGTGATACCATGTGGGCACAAATTTGTTATTATAATAACAAATTTGTGCACACACAATATAAATAGAATTTATTTCTTCTCGTCATCTCCCAGACAGATTCTGCTGAGCCTGCCTGACTGTACATTTTTAGTTATCAGGTTTAATACCAAGGAGCCTGCTGAGCGGTATAGTCCTGTAACTACTGTATTCACATTAATATCTTGTCATTGGAGCTTAACTGAAAAAAGAGAGATATATTTTGATGTGTGTCACAGCTGCATCAATAGCATCTGTCCATGTGTCTTAACCACTGCATATAAGAATTAAAGAAAATCCAGTGTTCCCATCTATCATCCGGTGTCTGTGTAACTGTGTGTGTGTGTGTGTGTGTGTGTGTGTGTGTTCCCAAATGTTTGGAAGCGAGACAGCATACTTCTCCTGTGTCCACTCCTCCAGTTACACTAAAGAAAGCCAAGCAGGAATGATGAAGAGCAAAGAAAAATTAGAGTATTCTCATTAGTCTCGCTATCTGTTTTTTATTTTTCCACCCATATTGTGCAGACATACGGAAGTAAAGGAAGATTGATTTGGAGGAAAATGCAAAGTTCAAAAGTTTGCTTCATGCTATTTCCATTAATATGTGAAACCTCTCTCTCCTTAGGCCAGAAACCGGAAAATGAAGACTATTACTCAGACAACTGACTTTTAATGGAGCAACAAACCATTCTAACATCACACTTTAGAAATGTGAAACATAGACCTGTCTGTTCCAACTCATGTTAAGGCATAAGAACAAGGCATTTAAATCATGAAAAAAATTCACTCACTTACACACACATACAAATATATACTTACACACATGAGCCTGCATGGACTGTGTATGAACTCAGGAAGAGTGGTGGGCGTTCTGTCCTATTCTTGGCCTGGGTGGCTGTTTCGGCAGGCTCAGAGGTTAAAGGTTAAAGGAGTGAAAGTCTCAGGGCAAGGGCAGGGGCCGGCCGGCTGACAAATTAGTGAACGTCTGAGGAGAGAGAGTGATGAATGGAGGACCGGGAAGAGGAGAGACGAGGACGCGGCCGGGACGTTAACCTCGCCGACAAAGAGACATTGAGAAGAAGAACAATACAGAGAGACCGGAGAGGCGGACAGAGGCGAGGGCGCAGTCAGAGTTTATGCTCGTGTTGCCCACGTCCTTCAGTCGCAGTGCAAACCAGGTTGTTTAAAGAAAAGAATTAAACCCATTGTGATGTCAGCACACAGAAAATGGGCCCGCTGTTTGATAATTACATAACTTATACACTTAAAAGGGACACGTCACTCAAACCGCAGCAAAGAGTGAACCTACATCTTTGCCCTGTTGCTTTCTGGGAGCCAAGCCCTGAAGTGGAGTCATTAGAGGGGAAGGGCCGCTCTCTTCAGCCAGTAGGTATTTATAGTCCCTTAGTAGTCTAATAACTACCACCATGACCAAACGCTCCCCACATGGGATACATCAGGGCTAATGCTGATCTCTGTAATTACACTCTTATACACAAGAACGCACACACACACACTGATTGTGCACACATACTCATTATGTACACACGTACAGTAACCATCATTGTGGTGACTTATCCTTCTTCTACACTATTCTAAGTATGTAAAAAAATGAAAAAAGATATATGACTGGTCCAACCGCAAATAAATAAAAGAATGTGAAGACAGCGAGTAATCAGAGTGTGGTAAGAAAAAAAAACACGCAATGTTCCATTCCATATTTGTCTCCGTATCATAAATACTTATCCAAGGATTAACATATCTAAATGTAGAATGTGTCCTGCTATTATTACTAGAATAATAAAACATAATTGATGCTCTAATCCTAATTAAGCTCGTGGTGCGTTTTGATACCGTTTCAAAATGGTGGGACACCCCAACTGCACACTAAGCCATGTTCTGAATACCAAAGCTTATGAAAGTAAATCTAAAAGAAACCAAAACCAACAAACAAAGGAGCAGCTCTGGAGAGCAATTAAATACGGTGATCTGGGAGTTTACCGAGCGCCGAGCTCGTTCAGATCTGGAGCAAACGGACAGAGCTGAAAGAAAGCTGACGTCTTCTTATGTTAGATGCCTGGACAAGTTGGAGTTGGACTAAAGAGCCTGTGTGCTGTATGTGGGCCTATTTATGACATCTGTGTGTGTGTGTGTGTGTGTGTGTGTGTGTGTGTGTATGTGAGAGACAGAAAGAGAGACGTGTATGAGGATGTGTTAATTTGCCTGTCAGAGATCTGTCATTGTGTGAGGGGCCCTGCAGGACGTACAGTAACTCAAAGTTGGCTATTCTCACACACAAACAAAACACCAACGTATGAAACGGTGTCACTTCAACAACAAACAGGATACAGTAGAAAGCAGTTATTGATGTGTTGGCGATCAGAACTGCTATCAGAACCACTGAGTTACATGGAGCGTTGCTAAAAGTTGGGCAATGATTTGTACCATTTTGTAGCAAGGCATGACTCCTTTGTGTGTGTGTGTGTGTGTGTGTGTGTGTGTGTGTGTGTGTGTAAGCGCATCCTCTGCAGCACAGAAACATTTTATGCATCCCAACACAATTTAATTTAGTTTAATCTCAGCCCTTCCACTGGGAATGCAACATATAATTAAACTTTATGGAACTGCCCTGCAGCTCATGCAGAGAAGCAGATTGTCACACACACACACACACACACACACACACACACACAAAGACAGAGGATGCAAAATAATTTGTGTCGATGCATAATCAAATCATTATGTAACTTACGATTTAACATTCAACACCTAAAAATAAATATTGATAAATCCCAAGAATATAGCAGTGCGTAATTGAAAGAGCAGCATGAATAACCATCAGCATGTAAACCCTATAACGCATCTTTTCTATTACATGGAAGTGGGCGGATTTCATTGATTTGATTCTTCTCTTCATTATTTCTCCACGCATGCAGGGGAACACTATGGATGCAATAACTCCAGTTATTAGGAATGATATTATCCAACACCGGCCCTTTCTCCTCATAGCTTATGAGCGTTACGTGGCGGTGATATTAGGTTATTGGGGCCGTAACATGGTCTTCTGTCTATCTCGATGGGGCTTAGCGCGGTGGGCTCTCATTGGAGTTTCCATGGAGAAGGAGTGGCCGGGACGGTTAGTATGGCAGCAACAGTGGGCTGAGGGTCTCCAAGGCATCGCCGTGGAGACAGGCGGAGATCAGCTGAGATTAGACGCGTGTATGGGATGCCGTGTATCCCGTGGACACACATATGTTTGATGAAATGATGCGTTTACGAGCGTGCGTGCATCACACACCCACAAACACGCAGCGCCTGTCGTATTTTCTGCACCTTAGGGAAAGGTCGGGAGCATTTTGTTGATGCATCTCCTTGTACCCTCCTCCTATGTGGAACAAAGGCCCGCTCCTCTGAGACCTCCCTCATCTCCTTCTCCTGACCCAGTTTACCTGATTGATTTCTTCCCTGTTGGCCACTTGTATAACACCGAACACTCCGTAACCCTGTGTGTGTGTGTGTGTGTGTGTGTGTGGTCAAGGCGTCTGTGCAGTGTGCAGAAAGGGATCTAGGGTATGGTTTTATTTTCCATTTTTTTTCCCAACGAGATCCAATACAAGTGTGAAGGATGGCTCAGCAAACATAAGCACAAAGTCAAAGAAAAGGATAGAGACAAGTGTTAACTCTAATTGCTTTCACTGTCTCACTCCTCTGCGCATCCCCCCCCTCCCTCTCTCTCCCTCTCTCTCTCAAGGTCTCTCTCTTTCTGTCTATTTCTGTCTCTCCAACTCTCTGTTGCCTCTGTTTTTCCTCTCTTTATCACTCCCTCTCTTCCCAC
>OMKZ01022136.1:0-12735 GCA_900302535.1 Neoniphon sammara | reverse complement strand
GTGTAATAGATGTGTGTGTGTGTGTGTGTGTGTGTGTGTGTGTGTGTGTGTGTGTGTGTGTGTGTGTGTGTGTGTCAGATTGTGGATTTCCTTGTCACTGCGTGGGTGAATGTTTTCAACCTCAGTACATTTCCTTGCTTCCTGTTCTCACATCTTTTTCACAGCCCTTTGTGGTTCAGTATTCAAAAATATATTGCATGTATATAAGTGAGGATGAATATTAAAAAAAACATGCAAATATTTTATACTTCAAAAAATGTCAAGCAGCTTCAGTATCAACTTTAAGCTCCCATATTTGTCTCCTTTAAACATGTTAACACAGTTTCATGTGTTCTTTAAATAGGTTTATGGGGTGTATATCAAACAAAACAGCTAATTCCAGCTTTTGTCTGTGGATGTTGATTTTATGCTAATTGAACGACTGCTCTGATTGGTCGTCTCGTCTCATTGGAGGGCTGGGTGGAGACGGAGAACAGTTTCCCTCCTCCTCCAGTAGAAACATGAACTTACCTGGAAGTTGCTTTTCAACTTGTCAATCAAGAGTGATGTCATTAACGCTCCAAATCTTGAATCAGATTATTTTATGACAAACAGGAGCATTTCACATTTTCTCAGTTGTAGATTTGTAATTGTAATTCTCAATTGTCAATTTGTAGATCACCAACCTTATAAGCAACTAGTAAACAAAGAGGTCAAAGGTCAACTGTCGCAGTGGCCTGATGATTAGATGGATCAAATTGCTGATATTGAGGGGGAACCTTGTTTTCTCCAAAATATCAGCTTTTCAGCCTGGTTTCAGCTTGATTTCCAAGCATTTTCATCAGCACATGGGTTATAGAAGAGCATGTAATCATTCAATTGAAGCCCAAATATGAAAATCACCAAAATTGGAGTCACAAGGTTTTCACCCAACAATGGTGAACTTCTCCTGGACCGATCTCGGCTGATGGAGAAGTTCACAGGAAGGAGAACAGATGGAGAGAGGCAGAACAGATTTTTCAGCCAATAGAGAAAAACGAGATAAGGAACAGAGGGGAAGTGAAGTTTTCAGAGTTTTCAGTTAATGACGGGAGCGACTGAGCTAACCGCCTGCTTTAACGGCATGACTCACCGTTGACTGGCAGTCAACTAACACTCGCTGTACCCGCATTTCCTTTCATTTATGAGCATATTGTGCAGTTTAAATGGCAGGGGATAAACTGTTCATTTAGGGGCGGATGGGTACGTACACGCTGCTGTAATCCTTTGTGAATCACTTCACTGCTGGACCTGAAACAAACACTTAAAAAACAAGAGCTTCACAGGGGTTCTTATCAATCAATCAACCAGTCAATTAGACTTTTTGTGTGTGTTTCTTATTTCATGTATCGATTGAAACTCACAGTGCTTCACAAAAACCAGTGGTGCAAGAAGTTCTCAGATCCTGTACTCGAAAGTAAATAATGGAAAAATACTCTAATGAAAGAAAAACCCAAATGTTCCTTCAGTCAAAGTGTGTCGACAAAATGTAGTTGAGTGTGAAAAGTCAAAGTAGTCATTGTGTTCCTTTCAGAGTGTTAAATTATTGATGCATTAACCTGTAAGGGGTTCCTCAGGGCTCATTCTGGGTCTCCCCTATAGTTTGATTAATGTCTTTGGTTCCTCAAAAGTCCTTGTATTTTTTGGAAGTGCATCTTAACAGCACATTAATAGTTAATCTTGTGCCTCAGCTATTAAAACCTCAGAAGCTCTGTGATCAGCAGCAAATGGAATTTCAGTCTGGCATCAGTTCTCTCTACAGTATTAGTTCACCACAGTGTTTTTCTCTGTGCCTGGTCAAGTTTCTGTAAATGCTTTATTCCAGGGTTTCCCCTTGGCTTCAGTCTGAAGAATCTCCTCAAAGCTCTTTTACTTTCTTTCTGCTTTCAGTGGGTCAATCCCTGTTTGGGTGACCAGTACAAATGTCATAACCTGCATTTAGATACTAACAGGTGGAACTTAGCAGGGATAACATGCTGAAAAAAACAGTCACGCAGAGTTGTGCTGTAATGAGCACCTGTTTAATATGTCACTACCTGAGTTATCTGGGCATGTTCAGACAGCCCACATGTTATGCAGAAACCATCTGTTTACCAGAAGTTATTCTTCTTCCTCTTTTGGCAAGTAAGTTCAAATTTATTTCAAGTTCAAGTACTTATTTTAATACATGAATACACATTTGTGCATTTTGTATGCGCACTTGGTTTATTTCCCCCTCTTTAAAATGATATTTCAGTTTGGTGTAACATGGTTAGTTTCCATGTAAATAAAGATACAAATACACAGCAACATCAGGAGCTACTGCTGGTTTTTGTCAGCATCAAGGTTTCTCCTGGTTGACAGAGTGAACATTCATTTTTGCTGTCTTGACAAATAATAGTTCTCCAGTTTAAACTAAATACGGCAGATTGAAAATCATTAAAAAAAAAACAAAAAAAACAAAACATTTTTTCTGTTCTATGAGCTGCATTTAAGTTCCTGGTAGCTAACAGTACAGGAGCTATTTTCTTCTCTGGCACTATGCATAATGACATAATTATAACTAATAATCAAAGCATAATTCTGTTCTGCTGTATGTATAACGCGTTTTTATTAACCAGATCTTGTTTTGTATCTGAAATATAATAACAAATATACCATGGATATCAAAAAAATCAAATATCTTTGTATTCAGCATTGCTGATTTCATTGAAATGTTTGCTAGTAAATTTCTGTTTCAAAGCTTTAATTAGACGAGTCCCTGAAAATGAATTGAAGTGAATGAAGACCTGGCGACTGGCAGCTACACTTAGAGATATATTTAGGAGATGCTGCTGAAAACTGTGTATGTTGTACCAAACTGAAGGCACATTATGCACTTTTGATAACCAGAGACAGTGTTGTCATGTACCTGGATGCTTCTCCACAGGTTAAAACTCCTGCACAGGTTCTCACAGTGGAATAAGACTGTTGCACAGTACAGTGTAAACAGATATTATTAATATGTCTGAGCCAGCTGAGCTGCAGTGGATTTTGCTTCGCAGACACTTTGGTTCACCCTCCCAGGCAAAGACGTCAGTGGAACTAAATGAAGCGCTCCTCATGTCCAGTATTAGTGTGATCGCCCACGTGAACGCCACACTGACCCGAGAGAGAGGGAGAGAGAGGGAGAGAGCGAGCATGTGCCTACATGCACATGATGTAATTGAGAGGCAGGATGAGAAGCAAACAGTTTTATGAACAGAGATCTGCAGATTCAGATTGGTGTGTGTGTGTGTGTGTGTGTGTGTGTGTGTGTGTGTGTGTGTGTGTGTGTGTGTGTGTGTGTGTGTGTGTGGGGTTCAGCTGCTGCTGTTTATTTCCATCATGGTGACATCAGACCTGTGGGAGATTTAAATTAACCCTCTCAGCACTGGAGGCACAGCGAGCTTCAGTATGTCTGAAATGTTTGCAGCTGTCTAATGAAGCAACAATCCACAAAAAATCCACAAATAATCCACTGGTGTCTGAGATTTACTGGTTTAAAGAGCTGACGGCTGCTGTGAGTGGAAACAGTAACATGTAACTGGATTAAAAAAAGTCTTTGGTAATAGTTACATAGTAATTAGGTTTTTGAATTAATTAATTAGTTACTACTAATAATATAAAATGGTATTCCTCTGCCCAGTAATACATTTTGAACAGCAGTTAAACAAAGTGGTTGCTAACTGATAAACACATCATTTACAGTGCTGATATTTGAAGTAACTGTTATGCAGCAATAGGTTTGCATTTATATATTATACTATAATTTGTTATCACTAAGATTTTAGATTTACTGTTCAGTATTATTTCAGTATTTAAAGATAGTTTTACTTGTATAGTGCATTTAATACAGGCTTTACATAAAAGATCACAAAGGGCATTCAGGGCATCTCAATGAACTTGAACTTGAACACTGAGCAGAAAAGCGAATTCATAACAAAGACAATCATTTAAAAAATAAAAAGAATAAGGTGGTGAGCAATGGAGGAAGCAGTAACGGTGTAATTCTCATCGTTTCTTATGATTTCTGAGCAGCGTGGTTGATCATGAGCAGAGCTGAGTTGCTTCTGCTTTGCCTCAAGTTGATCTTGATAACTTGGTTCAACTTGAACCTGAAACTCTGTTTGTCAGCGTCACTTCAGTGTGACTCGACCAATCAGAGTGAACACAACAAGCATGAGACCTAAAAGGCATAAAGAACATCACAAAGACAATGGACACAGAATATAAAACAAAAATTAATGGATTATAATATATCTTTAATATTTAAATGAACAGTTGTTTGGTATCAGGTGTGCTTATCGGGTAATTGTGTGTGTGTGCAGGCAGGTGTGTGTCGGGCGAGCTGGACGTGTGTCTGGAGAAGCAGCTGGAGAGGTTTGAGTGGCAGCTGAAGATTCTCAAGGAAGTGCTTTCGGCCAGTGGGAAGCCAGAGGGGGCGGAGCTACTGAAGGACCACTCCCACGAAGAGCTGTGCGCTCTCGTGCTGGGCATCGCCGACAAGGTGAGGAGGATCCGATGAAGCACGAAAATTTGGCCGTTACAGTACTAAAAAACTAAAATTTAGCTTGTTTTGGTGAGTTATTTAGTTAATCAGTTTGTGTTCTAAATTGAGTAGAAATGTGTGACTGAAAAGTCAGAGAATATAAATCATATGTGCAAAGAACAGATTGAGACAGCGAAGAAAGAATGGAAAATTGTGTATTTGAAATTATATCACAAATAAAATGTTGCTGTCAGGTGAAAATCTCCTGCAAGCACCAAAAAGTTTGTCTGTCATCACAGTCTGAATGTGAGCGCTTGTCATTTTTTGGCATGAAAACGATGAAATTTCAAGATATGGAATCTCTGATTTCAGCAGCTACAATACAAAACTATCATCTTTCCCCGTCAGTCGAACCCTACTAATCACATTTTCCAGACAGTGAGTGTGAGCCGCTGCAGGGCCGGCGTCCTGCCGCGTCGTTTTATGAAACAGGTCTGCTGGGTTTTTTAACGACGAGTCGCTTCAGGTCGTGTGGCAGAGCAGCAGAGGATGATGTCATTTTAAAAGTCGTGTTTTTCCATTACTGGACTGAACTGAGCTCATGTTGATGTGACTGGAGCCCACATGACTGACTGACTGACTGACTCACTTCAAGCTGAGTTTGACTGTTTTCATGCACAAAGTAATTGGTCATCTATTAGCCATATGTCAGTTAAAGCTTCAACCTGGATGCTGTTTTCCTCTCATTGTCCTCTATGATTGAAGATCGGGGGAGGGACCATGGATCAGGCTCCGTCCGACCCACGGGACCTGAGCCTCTGCTGCCTGTTTTGGATGAAACTTGGGGGAATGATGGATATTTTTCTTCTTATTCTTTATTTGGATCCCCATTAGCTGCCAGCTACTCTTTCTGTGGTCCACAAGCAAAACAATCAAAACATAAAACGTGCAATAAAACATGTAATAAAACATGTAGCAACAAACGTACAGCACAAATAAAAGTAAGTAAAAGTAGTAATAAAGATAGTAGCCCACCACAGCGCCACCACCAGGCTAAAATCTCCCCAAGCTTGAAGCAGCAGCGTCTCGCACACCGAACATCACACAGACAAAACAAAAATAAACAAATAAATACTCCCAGGATGACTTGCACCAGTCGTCACGGTCACTGCTGACTTTATTTTCCATCACAGCGATCGATTTGACCAAAATCTGGTCTGCAGCTTCCCTGAGCTGCTCCGGACTCTTCTGTCCGCTGAAGTCCTAAAAGACAAATGGACGCTCAAAAAGTCAAACCCAAAAGCAGCCAAAGCCTGTCGTTTACCCTGAGCTCTGTAAGAGATCAGTACAAAAATGTAAAAGAAGATGATATAAAGCGAGTCTTGACTGTTGGCTGCGTCTCTGCCAGGCGACTGCAGCTGCCTGTCCACATGCACTGCCGTTTAAAATAAACAGTGAAAGTTGTCAAGTCATGGATAATAACATACATTGCTATCATTATTATTAAATATAACATCATATGCCTGTGGGCCAGGAGGAGACTGTGAAGTGAAACAGGCTGCTGCTGCTGGAGAAACAGCTGGCCTTCTCTGGATGAATTACCACTTAAATTGAGAGATTATATAAGGTTATAAAACCGATGTGAGTGGATGATTTATGGTGACAGATGCTGTGAAACTTGCAGAGCGTAACACAAGAAGCACAAGTTCCCCACCGCCTGGTTACACTCAGTTTCTTGGCTGTTATTCCCTGAGAATATCTACAGGATTTCCTCATTTTTATAGTTTTTATTCATTTTCATGCTACAGTTGTGTTCATATTTGTAGTGTATTTTCAAACAATTGTTTTCATTTTCCCTTTGTCTTTTTGTCGTAAACTGCTCTTATTCTGCATAACCTGAACACCTGCTGAAATTCATATTTCCATCATTTTCATTCATATATTTAATACATTCAATACATGCAGTGTTGTAGTAGTCAACCGAACCTTGTTTTATAGCCTTTGCTTTACCTTTCCCCTCCTGTTTCATGTACAGATTCAGAAAACTATTGATCCCTGCAGGGAAATTGTTGCAGTTATTCAGTTGCTCAACACACAGTTAGAAATGAGGAATAAAATAAGTAAAAAGGTAAAAACTACTAAGGTAAAAACCCACCATAAAAATAACACTGTAGTAATGATAATAGCAAAATGTGCAAATGTAAAAGGTAAAACAATATTGTATTGGATGTGCCAAAGGTAAGAATAAGATAATAAAGATAACCCTGTTATTTGTTGCTGTAATGACCTACAGAAATCAATTTAATCTAATCTAATCTAATCTAATCTGTCCTCTGTTTTAGGTGAAGACAGAGACGGCAGCTGATTTGAACGTCCTGTATGAACAGAAGAGTAAAATCGCCACAGAAGAACATGAGAGAAACATCGAAGGTAACACACAACCAGGAGAGAAGAAGCATTTTAAAGATCAGCTGTCCATTCACCTTTATACAGTTAATTAAATAATGTTTCAAGTGTGTGTGTGTATGTGCGCGTGTGTGTGTGTGGTGAACTCTCATGGCTGTGTTGTCGTGTGACGGATGTTTCTCGTGTTTCCTTCAGAGCTGCAGAAGAAACACGAAGAGGAGAAAACTCTTCTGACAGAAAACTTCCAGGCTGCTGAGAACGTCCTGAAGGTAAATCTGAGCAGAGAAGAAGAAAAAGCTGAAAAGCTGACTTTGTTTTGGTTTTGGTTAGAGACCAGACTTCCTGTTTTTTTCTCTAATATGACGGACTGGTCTGTCTCTTCTTCTGTGGTGTTCAGACCAGTAAGAACACATGAAGAAACAGCTGTCAAAATTAAATTGTTCCAGACTTTGTTTGGGTGTTTTCAGCAGCAATTTATTCAGTTTGACACACATAATGAACAAAAACATAGAAACATACAAGATGCTGAAAAATGAATCCTAAAGAGGACAGAAAATCTAATCAGATCCACTTCACTCTCCTGCTCTGACCTGGAGCATGTAAACATGGACATAAACATCTTTTTTCTTCTTCTTCTCATATTGTACAGTAACAGCATCCATTTTTAACATTGATTTTGGTACAAAGCTGACTCTTTTTGTGTGTAAATCAAGGGGAAGGTTGAAGAGCTGACGGCTGAGCTGCAGGTTTACAACGAGCTGAAAAGGAGAGTAGAAGAGTCAACGTTTAAGAAGGACCTGCAGCGGAATATTCAGGTGTGTGTGTGTGTGTGTGTGTGCGCGCATGTTTGTCTACATGTTTGTGCATGTGCATGAGTGTGGGAATTCCTTGGTAATGAGGATTTCTCCCCATTCTCCTCCTCCAGGCCCACGGCAGCCCTGGTGCATTCTGGGAGTCGGAGCAGGAGTCTCTGCTGTTTGTCATTGAGATGAAGACTGAGCGCGTGCAGAAGCAGATCAGGAAGCTGCAGGAGATGGAGGCTCTGGTAGGTGGAGCTTATTAATTTTTGCTGTGCTCGATTTGGCACCCAATTTGCCAAAAAAAACAAACCAAAACAAAAAAAAAAGAGTTAAAATTGTTTTTGCATTTTTATCATTTTTGTAAGTAAGTGGATTGTTTAAAAACAAATTTCACAAAACTGATAAATTTTTATAAATTGGGCATCATATCCATACTCTCCATATGTGCAGTGTATTCCTCTTCTTCTCCTTTTCTTCTTCTTCTCCTCACTGTTACATCACATCTCGTGTTCCCAGGCGGAGAAGAATTTGTCTTTGGAGGATCAGATCATCCACATCCTACAGCAGAACGAGGACCTGAGAGTTCGGATAGAAAACTACCAGAGTCTCATTCAGTACGTACATGCAGCAAGTGAACGCATCAGACAATACAATAGAATCAAACCAAATAGAAAATTATGCATTGTGTAAAAGGGATAAACGGTTGCAGTGTCTGCCAAAGACTTTTCACAAGTGTGCAACAAATTATGCATGGCTGTAGTGCCACCTGCTGGACAAAATGTTTTAATTTCTGTCATGGTCTCAGAGCTGTAGTCCATTTGTGAAGACAGACAGGCAACACAAACAGACAACACCAAAAAACAGAATGCTTAAATATGCATGCAGACCACTTGCATTGCAACACAGGTGAGGGTTCTTCAGAGAACTTTTGCAGGAACCTGGAAGCCCTGGACCCACAAATCAGTTTCCTGCCCTGGTTATAATGTTTGAATTTACTCTGATGGGATTAATTTTAATCCTCTGATTCTTCGTGGTCATTTCTACTCACCATTTTTTCCCCACTGTGTCACCCAGGCAATTATCCAAGGAGCAGCAGGACCTGAAGGAGGCGCTGGAGAGGCAGGCAGCAGTGAACCAGAACCTTTCTCAGGAAAAAGAGCAGCTGATGTTCAAACTGAGACACAGAGGCTCGTGCCCGACCATCCACCTGCCTGCCATCGTGCCGGAGATCGCACCGCGGTGACTCCGATGCACTGAGACCATGGACCGAACGCTGGAGCCTGTGTCGCACAGCGTACATATAAATCAATCAGATGGGATATTTCCCGTGCAACTGTACAGCTACTGGTAATAATAACAGTTGACCTGGTTTACCACTCAACAACTAGTCTTCATACTCATAATGGATTATAGTTTCTTGTCCTGCCACGGTGCATGGGGACAGCTCTGCAACAAGGGGTACAAGGACTCAAAGCTGGGTAACACTCAGCACCTGGTCTTCAGACTCACTCTGGATCATAGCTACTTGTCCTAAGACTCACCTGCTTGAAACAGCTCCGTGCCTTAGCTAGCACAGCAGTGACTCTGCTACACTGATTACATGAACTTGAAGCTAGATTCTCTGTAACTTTATGTGGATAGAAAATGAGACTGGATACTTGCTGTTTGGCTGCGACTCTGCTGGTAATGGTTCATATTAGCTTAAAGTTGGCCTGGTTTACCGCTGAACAGCTGTGCTTCACACTTATAGCTGATGATTGTTGCTTGTTCCACCGCACACTTAGCACAGCACGGTGAAATCTACCACAGTGGATACATGGACTTGAAACCGGATCCTGGATGGGCATAAGTAGATGGAAAATAGTTTGGACTTGAGACCACACAGGGTAATACTTACTCGACCCAACAGTCCATCTACCTACCTATTGTGCCTGAGATCAAACCACGATGACTTTGGGGCTTGAAGCTGGACCTTGTAGCCCGAAGTTGATAGATCACATGAGCTGGTTTACCACTGACCACTGACTTAAAGCAAACCGGATAATCCTGCCAGTTCTTGCACCACAATGACTACTCCACTTATCACATCAACTCTACGCTCAAGCCTGAAGCAAACATGCAAACATTTTCTATTCCCAGGGAAGATTAACTGAGCCTGTCTTCTTTTTTCCACCCATACCTGTTGACCTAAAGACGTTCACATCTGGAAGCCACAAACTTTTACAGTTGGACCCTGAGCAGCTTTGTCTGTGCCTTGCTCAGTGGCACATCAGCGTTAGTAGAGGAAGTGGAGAACGTTACTCATTCAGATACCCTGCAATGGCTGTGGGACCGAGATGAACCAGGTTTTAATGTCTAGACATCCAGATACCCTCTAAAACTAGTGTTTGTTTGGGGACCGAATGGGTGATAAGCACCTTAGGGTTCCTTGTGAGAAAAATCATCCCTAAAGGCTTCTTTGAAGAACTGTCATGTTATGATTTCCTGTAAGCACTGCCAGGGTTCAGGTCATGAACCTTTTTCAAATACATTTCTTCAAGGAAGCTTCCAGGCTTCACCTATGGCTACAATCTGAAGATCCCCAAACATGCAGCGATCCACTGGAAGCACTTGTAAGATCCACAAGGAGCCAGTGAGGCCTTTGGGTTCCCCTGAAGAAAAAATAAAATACTCTTAGGGAAAGGCTCCTCCCTTTATGAAGGGATTTGTCAAGAAATCCTTTGGGGTTCCCCTACGGTTCGAACTGTAGAGCCTTGTGGGGGTTTCTCCTTCGTGTTTTTTTTTTTTTTTTTTTGTAAGGTCTTTTTCTTTGGAAACTTCAGTGGTTGGACTTTGTGCTGGACATGGTGCAGTTCACAGTATGCAGGGAAGGCCTGGAAAGAAAAGCCTGTGGGTTTATAACCCATCAGGCAACTGAAACCTGACGTTGAACCTTGATGCTCTTCCAGCAGATTCAAACACACAACTGTGATTCTCTAGTCCTGTTTCAAATGATGCCAAATGTTTTATTTACTGCGGTTTGAGTATAATACTTTTGTTTTAATCCATTTCTGCACCTGTGCCTTGCATAATGTCTTTAGCATCGTTACCTAAAACCTCCTCCTATGTTAATGGCCACTGGGCTCAGCTGACACCTACTAATGTACAACTGACCAGACCGGCCATGTTGAGTTTTGCAGTTCATTGTTGTTCATCACTGCTGTTGGGTAAAAACACCACTTCCTACAAATATCAGGAATTCAGTCTCACTTTTACATTGACGTCCATCCATTTCTGGGTTTTTACAGTTTCATGAGCCCAGGTGTCGTGACTTTTTTTCAGCTCATGTACGACCGTCTAGTTTTACTCAAGCAAAAAAAAAAAAAAAAAGGACATTTACCAAAATGTGACCTTACAGTGTTTTTACCTAATAACAGCTATGTATATTGTTGTTCGGCTTTTCTTTGGGAGGTCAACACTGAGATCTGAATTAGTTTTACATCGAGGAATTCTTGATGAAAAGTTAGAGAGCAATAATCAATCACTGTATACACGTTTAACAAGCTTGACAACTATGACTATTTGTGGTATATTTTATGTTTTGGATGATGTGAATTTTTTTTGCCATTATGTCAGTTTATTATTTCTTTCAATTTTTTTTTTTTTTAGAACAGGACAATGGATTTATTGTTTGTGACATTTATATTGCCAAAAAAAACAAACATTTGTCAGTGTTTTGATGACTATTTCTCCTTATGCACTAGCACTTTGACCAGTATTTTACTAGTAGTCTGTATAAGAGAGATTCTTCCATGTTGTATAGTTTTGAAGTTTTTTGGGCTTCTTACATGTAAACATTTTTTTTTTGTCTTTTTCTGGGGTGGATTATAGTCCACCATTTGTTTTCAGCGTGAATTAGATACGCACAGGCTTTTTTTTTGTGCTTGGATAAATAAAAAAAACTAAAACAGATAGTTGTGAATGTGTTTACTGTCCTAAGCAGCACTGGAAAGAAAGAAAGAAAAAACAAAACAATTTCCTCATCCTATTTCACCTGTCTGCTGTATTCATGTTGTGTAATACACCTGCTCAGCCACTAGAGAGCAGCAGAGGGTCGGGACTGAACCTGTGAACAGGCTCTTTAGCACCAGGCCAACTTTCCACTGAGCTTCCACTAAGTTTCTGGACTTGAACTCTTTCCTCCCATTCACCTCACCAGCTGTTCTCAGTCTTTTCAGCTCAAAGTGATGCTTCAGTGTGCAGAGTGAAGACGTCCGACATCGCCCAGTCATGGTTTTTGTTTTTTCTTCTCAAGCGGTTTGATGTCATTTATAACTGGAAAAATAGTGTGATCTCTACACCCCCTCTCTACACAAAATTGATTGATTGATTGTTTTAGCCATTTATGAAGTAAAATCACCAACATTGTGTGATTCCAGCTTCCAACTAAGATCACTAAGATTGTCTTTTTCTCTGTTCATATCGTAAAATTAATACTTTGGGTTTTTTTGGACATCAGACTTATTTTTCACCGTTTATACACTAAATTATCAGTTAATGGAACAAATGATCAAAAGATTAATCAGCAATGAAAATAATCATTAGCCCCAAAATAATTGCCAACTTCCTAAAGCACCTCATTATTTTAACACATGGCAACACAATGAGCGTCCTCAGAGGAATGAAAATGTGTGTGTGTGTGTGTGTGTGTGTGTGTGTGTGTGTGAGAGAGAGAGAGAGAGAGAGAGAGAGAGACTCAAAGTGAGTACTTTTAAATACTGAGGCCCAGGAGGGACTCAGTATTCTTGACCTGTGGTTCAAGAGACACTACTCTAGGTGTGTGTGTGTGTATGAGTGTGAGTGAGACACACATACACACACACAGAAGCGTTGGGCGGATGTAACAGGATCACTGTGTCACTGGTTGTTTGACAAGCTGGGACAATACCTGGCAAACTGCAGGTCAACCCCTGCTGTCCCTGTGTGTGTGTGTGTGTTTGAGGGAGCAAGGAAGAGAAAGGATTAATGGATGAAAAAAACAAT
>OMKZ01022133.1:0-17708 GCA_900302535.1 Neoniphon sammara | reverse complement strand
ATCTATATGCTTTTTAATTGAACCTTAAAAATGCAGACCTCAGACCACCCATGTTTTACAATAGCAAATGACCAACTATGATATACTGTAGGTGGATGAGTATATTTCCATTAATCTGACTGCTACTGACACCATAGTAGATTTGATCTCCTATACACAAACAAAAGAGCAGGCGTCCTGTTTATCGGTGAACCATAAATTAAGAAGGATGCTGAGAATGCTAGAGTCAGTTCATGGTCTGAATGGTATTATATCCAGTCTTCCTTCCCTCCCCCCCTTCCTTCCCCTAAGCAGGGCTTACTCTCAGTCATTCAGAAACTGAAGGGATCCACAGAGCAGGAGCTGAGGATAGTGCTGCTGGGGCTGGACAACGCTGGCAAGACCACCCTGCTGAAGAGCCTCGCCTCTGAAGACGTCAACACCATCACACCCACACAGGTCAGGGGCAGGTGCATGTAGAGCACATCCATGCTGGCTGGCACACACACACACACACACACACACACACACACACACACAAGGCATTATTGCATAATTAAGTGGGAAAAACTACAACGCTGACAGGCACGTGGATATTTAAAGCATGCTTCTCTCTTCTGTACCCTTTTCTAATACTTAATGTATTATTCCATGAGCAATTCAGTTCTGTTCCAATATGTTTTTGTATTATTATCCAACATTCATCATGAAGTATCTCTAAATACACAGGGTACAATCTGTAAAAGTGTTATTATAAACAAAGGATTCAAGTTACCACCTTTCCTTAAAGGCTGATACAATTTGGTTTAATTTCTGATCATTCTGCTGTTTTTTTCAGGGGCTGGATGCCCCCTTTTGCAACAAACCTCTTGTATACATATTTGGTGTATACTTTGCTATAGGCCAATATTGTAAAAGGCAGATTTTTGTGAGACCAGCTGGTTCTTCTACGCTCGTAGAGAGATCTGTGTGAAAGATCTGAATCTGGCCATTCCATTTCTAATGTGTAGAGAAATTGAATGATTGTTCTTACAGTCCACCCATTACAAGTCTAACTAACAAGGAGGATAATGATGTGAGGATGTTAGGTCATCCTGTTAGATGTTAAATAACCTTTCATTAGGAGGAGATAAACCGTGCCCTTACAAGACCATCTGGATTTGCACGCTCTCACAAGACATTTTTTCTCAGAGAAGATCCCAGTGATGTGGTGAGGTCGCTTTTTTTTTTTATCAGCCCCTTCCGATAAGATTATATAAGTACTAATATGATTATCTAATACTCTTGCATTACTCTCATAAGACCAGACATACAGCAGACATGCTGCCAGGTCCGATTGTGACACCTCATCAGACAACAGGGAAGAGGCCAGAGATGGCAACAGTCACCACAAACCCAAATCAAACTTGACACATAAACACACACACTGCACTTGATCCTTCCAGCCTGATCCTCAGATTTGCTCCTCAGTTGGCCTTCAGGATAATGTTGTTACACAAGTCCTGCCCGGCTGAACCACAAAGTGATGTGTTATGAAAAAAGATTGGGGCTTAACACACTGACCAACTCACCAGAATAGCTCATTTCCTTATAAACACTTAGAGCACCTGTTGCAATCCTGCTGATGCAAAATAAGTGCACGGTACAGGGTATATTTCCATCACAGCACATTTTGCTGTTTCTGTGATTCAAGGTGAGAGATCTGAATCTGGCATTGTTTTATTGAAAGGTACAGGCAGTGATTTGCAGTAACCCCGGCTTTGTATTTCCCTGCAGGGCTTTAACATAAAGAGTGTGGCCTCTCATGGCATGAAACTAAACGTTTGGGACATCGGAGGACAGAGGAAGATCAGGCCCTTCTGGAAAAAATACCTGGAAAACACGGACCTGTTGGTGAGTGAGTAAACATGTATCGCCTTCGATTCATCTCAAACTTAATTGCTTCCTGAGGGAGAAGGGCCCACCGTAAAAATAGATGACTGAACACTTGATAAAAGCAAGCAAAACATAACATAAAAGCACAGCCAAATTCACAACAAACTGTCACAGTCTATACCACACAAACATGAGCTGAAAAGACGGTACACATTGTCAACAACTGGATGCACTGCAATGCAACATCACTTATCTGGATATCATATTGTTTTATGTACAAAGTAAGCAGTCTAATTGTGTCTTAATAAGAGCTCTTGGTATTGACACATCAGTGTTGTGGAATTTTTTTTACTGTGAAAACTGTATGTTTTGTTTTTAATTGTGACTGAGTTGCCCACCGCTGTATAGAAGCAGCAGCATATTAAGCCCAAGAGAAATATATACATGCTCAGTAACACCAGGAAAGACCAATGGGGAAAAAACACTTTATTCAATGTATTTCCACAATTTGTATTTCAGTAAATAAGAGCGTGATTCTATTGTTATGTATTTGCTCTTTCAGATCTATGTTATAGACAGTGCAGACAAGAAGCGGTTTGAAGAGACGGGACTGGTAAGCTTGATGAGGCTTGACTCTATGCATGCAAATCTGCACTGACAATATTCACATTAAGATCTGCTCAAAATCAAAATTAACCCTTAACACAGTTAAAATTGTTCTGAAAATGAATAAATAACCAAATTGTGTGTGTTTGTGCAGGAGCTGTCAGAGCTGATTGATGAGGAGAATCTAAAGGGGGTTCCCGTGCTCATCTTTGCCAATAAGCAGGATCTGGCCACAGCATCACCAGCCAGTGAGATCGCTGAGGGACTCAACCTGCACACGTACCGGGACCGGGAGTGGCAGATTCAGGCCTGCTCAGCCGTGTCTGGGGAGGGGGTTCAGGTGAGGCACGCGCCCATCTTTGATTCACTGATATCAGCTCAGTTAGCTGTGAATCTTTGGCTTAACAGAGATTCAATTTGATTTGCGATTCACTAATTGGAGATTCCATTTAAGAACTTTTTTGTTGTTGTTGTTGTTGTTTGGAATGATTCATTTCAATTTGACTTTACGAACCATGATTCAAATCAATAATTCGATTCTGTACTTTGAGACAAGATTTTATATCCATTAATAAATGTACAATAATGTAAGACTAAGATCATTTTTCTTCTTAAATGTTTAACAGAATTATTTAAACATTATTTTTTTCTGAAAAAAGACACATAATTGGCAAAAAAGACTCCAAACACACAAATAAATAAATAAATAAAAAATAAAAAAAGTCCACTTGAATATTCAAAATGTTTCCTAAGGCCAAAGTCAGAGCAATTCATTATAGTTATTTCTTTTAGCAAATCAATTCATTTAAATTCTATAGCCATGCATCAACATGAATGAATGTTTACACTCCTCAGACTCCTCAGACATAACTCAATTAACTGTATCAAAAAGACACACAGCCTCTCAACAGTAATTAAGCAAGCGCTATGGTAATTAATGTCAGACTAAAAATTGCATTTCTACCTCTCAACAACCTCTTGGACTTGCTGGGCTTGACTAGTTTGTCAGTTGCCTGATCTGTGAAAGTGATTTTGACAGTTTTATTCTCACCTCCCCAACAGGATGGCATGAACTGGATTTGCAACAACATTGTAAATAAGAAGAAATGAAGCAGCATCCCAAACCACGGCGACCAGCGTCAAACAGAGAATTGGCATCATCGCTATTTTTACACGATCTGGCTCGTGATGCTGTTTAATGTTTATGTCAAGGATCAAGAAAACATTTCACCTCACTCATTTTCCAAACACCTCATCCATAAAACTCCAATTTAAGAAGATCCTGCTCCCCTCGTGTATTTGAACAATCATTTGTTTTTATGATCTCTGTGATTTTTATGAACATTTGCAAATATAGCCACTTCAGTGAAATTCTTTAGCTACAGTAAATGAATTAGGCACTTATTAATCACCATTTTATGACCAAAATGTGTGTTCCCCCCCATAAGACTCCTCTTCTGGAGAATCTGTGTGCTTTCTTTCTTATCTTAACACAATGAGAGGTGTGTAGCCATGTCACGCTGTTGGGGTTAGTCAGTTATAGAGGAAACCAGTCCAGTGTGAGTGTAAAGTATGTGTGTAATGTGTTTATGTGTCTTGAGATTTTTGACAATAAAATGATTAGTCATTTCTGCTATTTTGCCTTCTTGTTTTGACACCATCAAGAGTTTCAGCTGTGCCAGAGGTTGAAGAAAAGTCAGAGAACTGGAGTTCATTTAAATTTAGAAAGATCTAATCCCTCTCCCTCTCTTCCTTCTCTTAAATAATGTTAAAAATCACCTAAAATAATGTGGGGGAAATATACCAAAGACATGAAGACAAAGTAAACGTAAATGTGTAAATGCCAATGCTTCCCTGAGTGACAGGAGCAACAATAACAAAGCGATCCACTCTGCTCTGCTGTCATCTTGCTTTATTTCCTCAATGAGCAGACAAGTGCTTACATGGTGGAGTGGGAGAGAGAGAGACTAATTCAAAGGAAGAGCGGAGAGAGAGAGAAAGAGAGAGAGAGAGAGAAGGGAATTTACAATGATATGCTCACGAAGCAGAACAAGATATGAAATCTACAAGGCGCAGCAGAGTAAACAGTGCAGGAAGTTACATGCAGAGAGGCTGAGTAATTTGTGTTGGGAGACTCTTCTCTAATTGTTTATTAATGCGAGGAATGCATCCCTTCTCACTGAGGTACTTGGCCGTGTTATGCACCTTTATGTTGACAGTCCCCCACTTGTTTTTCAAGCAGAAAATACCAGCACCTTGTTGGTCTGGGCAACTTTAAAGGGATGATTCACCCATTTTGAAAAACTTGATCTTATTTCACTTACCCCCTAGCTGTTTTGTAGGACAGTGCTGGTGCCGTGTTCCTCTCTTCGTTACCAGATACCAGAAATTAGCTGGATGCTCCAAATGCTAACCGTTAGCCACCTGCCATTGAGGTGTACTTCCCCCTGGCTAACAGTCTTAAAAATAACTGCCTTAATCCACTCCAATTGAAAAATCAACAAAGTTTGGATTTGATAATGTGTGTCAGAATTTCTGTAATTTGAAATGGTGTAAAAAAGATGAGTTATTAAAGTTATTAAAGAAAAGATCTACTTCACCTTCAAGTCCATCCATGATCCTTGTTTTCTCTCGGTTCCAGCTCCCCTGCGATGATAGCTGTCAGAGACCCCACCAGGCTTGTTGGCCCTCACATCCCTAGAGGCCAATAACGCCTGCATCCTCCTCCTATTCCTCCCCAACAGCGATCTTGATGTAGTCGTTCCACTCGGCCATTTTGGCTCTGCTCAGCTGCAGTTGGACTTAATGGATCTTTTGTTTATATTGTCTGGAGCTGTAATTAACCATCTGAAAGCACTCTAAAATCACAACCACTGGCAGGCTATTGTCTGCGTCTCCATCTACATGAAATTATGCTAATGAACACTTTTGTGTCTTGTTGTCTGGTGTTTGTAAGTGGTTAGGGGAAAAAAAAAACATCTCTTTGGTCTGCTTGCAAAGTGTTACCATAGTGATTGAATTGGAATATCTGTAGAATAATTGACTAATTTCCATCGCGACTAAAATTAGGAGAGAATCCTAAACCCAGGCAAAGACTCCTGCGGAAGGAGATTGGCAGGGAGTGCAAGACCAATTACAACTTGTACCCAAGGATCATTGTGGCTTGTTGGAGAGTCTGGACTGCACAGGAGCTGGGAGATGAGTTCACACTTCCCAGTTTGGTGTTTAATTCTCTCTGTCTTACCAACAGGTGGCAGTATTAGAGAGCCTGACATGCCTCCTCCTTGCAAATTAGTGATTTGACGCACACTGATTTCAGCAGCTCTGTTTGCTATTCCAAATCCCACTGTTGATCCTGCACGTTTTTTACCCCTGCACAATCACTATTAGCTTCAGAAGCACAACTTATTAAAATCATATGGGCTACAGGTGTTGGGGGTACTGATAGTATTAGCAGTGTTTATATTACAAACCCCTTCCCTTTCTATTTAACATCTCCAAATGGCAAAGCATCAACAAGTAATCCCAAGGTGTCACTGGTCATTTGCTGGTGTATTAAGCCTCAAAGCAACCCCCCCACCCCTTCCTGTGTGAAATGATGTCATTCTCATGCTCGCGGCCCCTCAATAAGGGTTACCATGGCAACCCTGCCTGTCTTGGTCCTTCAGCCACCTCTCTCCTAGTCCAGCCCTCCCTCTGTTGTGCTCCACTTCTTTTATTTCCCTCTGCTCTGCTCATCAAAAGAAGCCCTGAGTCCTGCACAAAGACACTGGACACCTTTATATAAAGACACTGCTGGTAAGGAAAAAAAAGACAGTTTCTGTGTTTGCTGTGTCTGCTCAGTGGGAAGTGAAGCTGCTGCTTTTGAAGGGTTGGAGGTGATGTAGCTAACTGAACGATGGCAGGACTACTTTCTAACCACGGCTTAACACTGCCCACCAGCTTATTCTAAAAACTTCTACAGAATGGCAAAAGTCGCTGTATTTATATGATGCTGCTGTTTTTCACCTGTTGATTTGTCATGGGACACAAATATCTTACTTTTAACTCTTAGTTTTACCTCTGTATTCTGTTACTTTGGATGTTCACTTGTGCATAAAGGAAACTGTTCCTAATTACAGATAATACCTTACTCCCTAAGGCTGCTACTGAACTGACAGCGGACCAGCAACCCACTGCAAGAGAGCCTCCCATCATGCCGGACGTCATTGCCGTGGCCTCCATGAACCCAGAGTCCCTCACAGTCACTCCTGACCCCAGTTTGACCCCCAGGCTGACCTCGGGCCTCCTGACCACCATGCTCCCCCCATGGGAAGAGGAGCATATGCAAGTGCACACAGTGCTGATTGTCATCATTTTTTGCGTGGTCTGCTTCCTTCTCCTCGTGGCCTTCTTGTATGCCTTCTGTTTCCGTTGCTCCATCGGTTCGTCCTCAAAAGAATCGAAAATGGCCCAGGGATGCAGTCTAGAGCGCGAGGACGCCACCTTCAGGTGCAGCTCCTCTGATAGCCAGTCAGTGGGCAACGTTGTCTGACTGGGACACTGGAATCAAATCACTGATACATGACTATAAGGTGTCCTGTCGCTGTATTTGTGTTATGAGTGCACTTTGCTTGGTGCACTGGGCTGTATAGGTCTGTACATCTCCATCCAAAGGTAGCAGGTAATCTAAGTCTCCTAAGACCAAAACGTGAAATTTGAGAGACTTGATTTATTTCTCTTGATTAATGATGTTTTTGAATTTTGGATTAGCAGGGACATCATTTTAGAACATGACGACTGCCAAAAAAACATGTTTCATGTGTTTTGAAGCTAAAATATGTAAAGGTTTGTTAGTGAGACAATGTGTGTAGTTATGACATTTCAAATGCACAGACACACTCAATAAATACATGCATATGCATGGTTAAATAATGTGTGATAAATAAATGTAAATAAAGTGTGGTCAGTGGAAAAAATATTGCATAAAGTATGTGTAAATGTGTATGTGGCTGTAAATGTCAATGCATTCCTGAGTGAGAAGAGAAACAATAACAAAGTGATCCACTCTGGCTCAGCTGTCATCTTGTTTTATTTCCTTACTGAGCTGACAAGCGCATACATTGTGCAGTGGCTGGGTATTTGACAAGACTGATATAGAACAATGGATTCAGCCACGCAAGAAGAGGGAGAGCGGTGGGAGCAGGAGAGGATTTGAGAGGGAGAGAGAGGATAGTTTTGCAGTGGTTTCCTCACAACACAAAACAAGATCTGAAGTCTACAAGGTGCAGCAGAATAAACAATGCAGATAATTACAATCTACAGGGGCTGTGCAAGGAGTGAGCTCATGTCCGGCTGAACCACACTGACAGTTGAACACTTTTCAGTACTCAGAAGGTTTCACACAAGTTGGTACAAGTTTAGTTTAATACACAGCAAATTCTCCAGTGTTAATCAGTGTTGACTTTTCAGACATAATTATTTTGAGTTGTGACTGGAGAGCTGTTTGCTCACTTACAGAGATAATATGGCTTTGGGGCGGCTGTTGAAATCTATCAGAAGTGCTAAATTAACTCTGATGGGTATGGAATTAGATAAACACTGGTGTAGTGTTGATTTATACAGTCTCAGAGTTAAATGAGCACTGATGATTTTGCTGTGCGAAGTTAATTTCTGTGGACAGAGAGATATGAAAATCTATACCACGCAAGGCTATTGCAAACTTCAAGCATATCAGGCTAGCCCATTCACAAATAACGCATAATATCACACAAAAGCCTGATCTTCTTTAGCATCAAAAGTAATGATAGGATAACCAAAAGGCACAATAAGAGCAAAAAGAGCATTCCTATCTAGTATTTGGCCTGGAGGTCAGTAATTTGAGTGAAAGAGCTCTAGAGACAGTAATATAAATTATTACTATTATTATTATTGGCTATAGCATCAGCCATAACAACATGTGACGGTTCATGACACGGAGCACATGGTGCTCTTCTCAGAGCAGTGGGAGTCACAGGACCCATCAGGGGACTCCATCATGGAGTCTCTGCCATGAAAATCGGGTGAGTCCAGTTCCAGGTGGGGGTCCTGAAGCCCGTCCTGCAGAGCATCCTTATAGTGGGACTGGAGAAGAAGCGGACCGTTTTACTTGACATGTTTTTTAATGAGTCATCTGCATTCATGAGCAGAAAACAACACTGGGTGCTATAAATAGCTCAGGAAAGGAAACAAAGGGACAGAGAGAGGGGAAAAGAAAAAAGGACGGTGATGGAATGAAGATAAGATATCGGGACGTAATTAAATTGATGTAATTAAATGAAGTGTTTGATAACCCTCCCAGTGGTTTTGAAGTTTAATGTAATATAATTCACCAGGATTGAGGTTCTCACCTTGTGAACAGACATCTCCTCCACCCGGCACTCATCCATCGACTCCTCCAGAGAGTGGCCTGAGATCTCCATCTTGATACGATGGGAGCGAATAGACTTGACGTCATCCTCGTCCTCCCCTGCCACCAGTGGGAAAACCTGCAGGAATCAGAGAGGATGATGGGAAGAGATGAAGCATAGACACACAAGCATGTGCATTTTAAATGGCTCCTACTACTTTTTTTTTTTTTTTTTTTTTTTGCTGGGATAATCTCAATCATACTGACAGCTTTGATCAAAGTGCCATCACCCAATGCTGCTTCACAAGAAAGCCTCGGTCGAAGCCTTACCAGTCCCTCCTCATCCCCTGGGGCCTCAGGGGCCAAAATGGTGGCCTTGCTGATGGCTTTGCTAATGGTCTGGGTCTCAAACTGGGGACATGCTGCCTGGGCGTTCCCATCCTTGTCCCTCTTCCCCTTCAGCCAGTAGGTCTCAATCTCCACATTTCCCTGAAAGATGGAATTACATTTAGAGAGAGGAATGCACAGAGAAAACAAAAAGAGAGATTTGGGTTTTGAAATTCGATAGCTTTGATGCATCCACACTTTCCCATTTCTAGCATGAAGGAGAATGAAATGGCAGCTGACAGGTTTTCGACAGGCAAAATCCCTGCGTGAAAAGGTGAGTCACTCCTGCTTTCTTGAGATTAACACCTGTAATCAGCCGCCTCACAGACTGCTGGGAGACACTGGCATTATCACTGAATTTACAGGCACAAAGTCAGATCCACTTACAACACAGAATGGCAAATCAACAAACAAAATGCAGTTGCCAGGCCTGCAGTGTGCTGGCTCCCCAGAGCTGAAATATAGCTGCATTCTTTTAAAGATTCAGAAATATTTGTATTAAAAAGTTCTGTTGTTACATTTTTGTGTGATTCCAGTTGTGACTGAGGAGAAATAATGGCCGATTGCTGAAAGGGTAATTCAGCTGGCACACACAAATGTTTCTCACTGATCTGATAATAATAGCAGGGATTAAGGCAACAATGTTGGGTCTTGGGTAGTTCATGCATGATGTGCAACTAATATCTCTGAGGTTTCCCAACCATTTTTACAGATAAAATTTCAAAACTTTTCCATGACTTTTCAAGAACCCATAATAAAATTGCCACGACCATCCACAACCTAAAAATACATGAACAGAAGTGAAATTGATGGAGCGTAACATTATATGTACGTTATGCCAACAGGTAAATTCGGACTTGGACATCAAAAGTCACATGGAAGATTATCCATGGAAGATTACTGTAATTAATTTCCTTACAGACAACAAAATTAAATTCCATGACTTTTTCAAAACTTTTTTTTTTTTTTTTACTAAATTTCATGACTTTTCCAGGCCTGGAAAATAAGATTTTAAAATCCCATGACTTTTCCTGGTTTTCCGTGACCGAGGGAACCCTGATCTATCTTCTTCTGAGTGGAGACAACACAATATCTGTTCCAATTCTGACTGAGCCCCCAAACATGTAAAGCATATGACAATTAATTAGTCACTGTTATAGCAACTGGGCTAATGAAGTTAATGTGTGGGTGTGGTTGCCATGTTTATTTGGCGAATCCTGACCTTAATGGTGATGGTGCCCCTCCTCTCAAAAATAAAGTGACTTCCCTTCAGGTGCTCATAGGTGGCGCTGCTGAGCTGGATGTGCATCTCCTGATTGGGACAGAGAGCGATCAATCACAACAAACTCATGTCAGGAAATTGATGCAACACTTTAGGCTTCATTTCCATGGCATATCGACGTATTGATTTAGCTTCTGCTTCCTTGCTTTTAAGCGCCGTTTATTTTTGGTATTGCTTTCTTTTTCACTCAATCTTCTCTCTTGATTTCTCCGTACCTTGCCATTGCTCTCCATAGCAGACGCAGTGTGGACTGTGTCACCATGCAGACCATACCGTGGCATCTTATGGCCCACCACTCCTGCCACCACCATCCCAGAGTGGATCCCTGCAACCAGGCCGAAGGTCAGTCCATTAAGCCATTAGATTAGTCACAAATGCTGGGCAATATGGGTGAAATGAATATCACAATACTCATTAGGATTTTCTGCAGTAGCAATATATATAACGATACGACTCATGTATGCAAAAGTGCTTGTTATAATTAGTTTAGACAGCAGAATTGTGTGCCACAATATCCCAGTATCATCATGATATGATTCCAATGAATTCCAGCCCTAATCCACATGTGCCACACTCACCAACACGAATCTGTATGTTGTTGCCGTTGGAGGGGTCCTTGAGGTGGTCTATAGAGCGCACCATGTCCAGGGCCATGTCGCAGATGTTATGTGCGTGGTACTTAGTCTTCTCCGGAGCCCCGGCCACCACCATGTAGGCATCTCCAATGGTCTCAACCTGGAAGGGAAGGAAAGGGACTGAATGACTGTCAACTGAATGTCATTTTAAGGTTCAGCGATTACTACTGCAGCATCACAGCATTTGTATGTATTTCATGCAGGGGGAAAACATCCATGCAAACCTTGAAGACGCGGTGCTTCTCGCTAAGCGTGTCAAAGAGAGTGTACATGGTGTTGAGCATGGACACCACCTGCATGGGCGTGATGTGGCTGCAAATGCGAGTGAATCCCACCACATCGCTGAAGAGAATGGTCACATCTGGGAATACCTGGTAAACAAGTGATGAGGGAGATGATGAGCAGGTCGAGTGATTTACTATCCAGTATCATCACAGTGCCAAGGAATTCCGGTATTCCAATGTATGCTTCTTTTTGTGCACTTTTTTGGCCCCTATGTCTTAGTTAAAAGATGGAACTTGCATTTATCTCAGTTAAATCCTAACTGCCAGAGGTAGACAGATGGTGCATAGATGGCGTGGGTAGCTTTACTGTTGATCCTCTATGGTGACATGCATGGCCCCACACGCTCTCTCATATTCCAGTATCTAATTCTGACCTCGCAGGTATTCACAGCAGGCTCTCCTTTGCGCAGCCTTTTGGCCACTGGCTTGGGGATCATCCTGTACAGGAGGTCATCGGTCTTCTTCATCTCATAATCCAGCATCTTCATGCTCTCCTCCAGCTTACTGGACTTCTTCTGCTCCTGCACTCACAAAGGGGAATAGATAGAAAAAAATACTCTGGTTTTGGTGTCTATGCTTTGTTTCACTTCAGGTCCACAGGCTGTAGGTGTTCTGGGACTGAAAATACTGGATGATGATGGCTTTGGGGGGAACTTTGTGCAATGCAGAATGACAAGTGAGCTCGTTACACACACATAACGTGCAGTTGCACACGTGCACAGTCATTGTACCTGTATGAGAGCTCTCTTCAGCTCCTCTGACTGCTGTGTGCCTGCCAGCACCAAGTCTCTGCTGGAGTCGTGCATACTCAGGTCATTGATGTACAGGCCTGTCTTAAACATAGCACTCAGACTCTCCATGCTGCACACACACAAACACACGCACAAAAGGAGAGAAAACAAAAGAGAGAGATTGATCAAATGTTGGCAAGACATGCAAAGCCAGTAATTAAGAAATAAACAATTCTTCTGTTTTATTACAGTATATAAATGACACATGTAGTGAGATATAACATTTAACATTTTAGTAGTCATGTCAATACAGACATAACGGAACTTGCTTGCGAAAACAAAATGTTTTGGAGGAGGAGGGAAATGTTTTTGTAATGTACTCTGTGGAAAACACTCTCAGTTGCAAATGGGCTCCCATTAGGCTCACAAGAGCTGCACTGTCTGATTACAAGCTAATTAGCAGCTCATTTCATGCATGGTAAGTGCCGTTAGAATGGGCCCCTGATTTGATTCACTGCCCAGCCTCCTATTTCCAGCCTTGTTATTCACTTTAGCTCAGGCTGCTTTTCAGAATGTTTTACTTTCAAGATGCAGTATTAGATTTTAATGAAATGTGTGTGTTCCTTACACGGGCGTTCCGAGGAAGATGATGGACTCCCATTCGGGCATGTATCTCATTTGTCCCTTCAGTTTGAGACAGCGACTGCCATCACCCCAGCTTTCCATAGCGTTAGCACTATTACCATCTGAAAAAAAAGGGGCACAGCCATTACATACAAAAAGAGTCTGTCGCTGTACCCAAAAACAGGCAAGAATTTAAGGTTGTGAATTAGACCATTACTGCCTCTGTGTTCCCCGTGTTATCCCAATGTGTTTAGAGGATTAACAGTTTGTAAAATTGAGCGTCTTCATTGGCTTTCAAATATTTGTAGACATTTTTATTTTGTCATTGTCATCAGTGCCTCCGGTATTGGTCTATGTCTTCTTCAATGACAAAGAGGTTTCGACCTTTGTAATCATCTCCAATGATGGACTGGAAGGCCATGAGTTCCACGTCTACGTCAGCAGAGCGGTTGGCGTTCTCATAGTCAGAATCTGTGGTAAAGAAGGTAATATATCAGGACCACCAACATTCGTACTCGTACCCCCCCTCCCCATGACTACCAGGGCTGGGACCAGTTCCATTCAATTCAATCAATCCAAGCTGAGTCAAGAAATCGATCAATTCAGGTTGTGTAACTGTAAGAAATTCAAATCTCCATCTTTTAAAGTCATTCATTTAAAGTTAATGATGTTCAATTGCTCTCATACAAATACAGGAACATATTTAATGGCACTTTTTCTTTTTTAATTTAATGAAACAGAAATTGAATGTGTCTTTTGGAACAAGTACAGGAATATATTTAATAGCACTTTTTCTTTTTAATTTAATGAAACAGAAATTGAATGTGTCTTTTGGAACTGACTGGAGTGAAATGGATTTGACCGCACCCCAGCGCCTCCTAGCCCACCAGACACACACCCCTCTGAGTGTTTAAATGGCTTCCACTCTTACTCTGGACTCGGTTGTGGAGATTCCTCTCTCTCTTCACAGGCTCCTTGGACATGATCTCAAACAGGTTGTTGGGGTGCGAGATAATCTGTGTACGGATTCACACAGTCACACACTGCAAGCTGCAGCAGCACAGAACTCCAGAGTATTTTCAGCAACCACAGGGGATTTAGCCTTTCTAGTTGATGTGTTAAGATCCGTTGTTGTCTTTGAAGAATGGTGAGGCTGTAACATCAAGGAATCTGGTGACATTTAAATATGGAACAGGGACAATTAAGGGGAAGCCTCACCATGTTCCAGGTGAACTCCACCAGGGGGCGAGCCAGCAGGAAGGCGTCATTGATCTTCTTCCCATCCAGGTCAGGGAAGACTGTAGCCAGGCCTGAACCTACATTGTGCACCACCATGTCCTAGAAAATAAATAAATAAGTAAGTAAATAAATAAATAAATAAATAAATGAATAAATAAAAAAACACATTCATTTATTTCCTTTGATTAAATGTTTAAAAGAAGCCTAAATAGCGATAGATGTCTCAGCTAAAACGGGGTTACACAGGGTTTAAAAGTGAAGGTTTAGCAGATGTGTGTGTCTTTTTGGACCACCTCCTCCAAGATATACGGCAAAAAGCATTAAGCGCTACCTTGTGCATATGAACTTCGCTGGTGCATATGCCTGCTATTTAGAGCTGTTTGTGCATTACTTAAATACACAAGTTGTTTATTGCTTGATCTAAAACAGAGCTGTACAGAGCCAAAAAGAGTGTTACAATGATGTCTAGTGTTCACTAACTCAAAACAAGGACTCCTTTCATTGAGTGTCCTTGGTGATTCTGGGAATGCAACTCACAACATTTACCTGTCTGAAGACAATGTTGAAAGGGAAGACCTCAAAGAAGAAGTCTGAGGTGATGGGCAGAATCTCCTGCTCTTCCTCATCCTCCTTCATGATGTAGCGGTAAGCTGAGTTGTCAAAGTTCAGCCTGTGCAGACAGACAGACAGACAGGGTGATGAGTTGTCTGATGCTTAAAAGCATGCTAATATCCTCCGGAGCAAATTGACTTCTCATGGGAAGACAGAGGAAGTGGCATTTTGAAAGGTGATTAATATTGAACCTAATGCATATGCATGCGAGCGTGCTGCTATACCTCATGGTGACATGGGAGTAGTCTCCCACCAGCTGCTCAGACAGCACCTCCACATGGATGTCTGTGTCGTAGAACTGCTTCCCCATCTGCCTCAGCTGACCCATTGCATAGTGCAGGTAGCCCTTACGCTTACTCCTGCAGGGCACAGAAGGAGACATCTAATATTCCAAGCTCTTCCCTCTCTTTTTTCATTTTCTTTTACTTTTTCTGCCAGCCTGTTGGTCTAACAATATTTGAGAGATATTATGACCAGCTCCCTCCCGCCCTCCACCTTCCCCTCTGCCCCGACCTGTAGTGGAGGGTGACTCCGGTGGCCGACTCCTCCTGGCAGAAGAAGGTTGGGGGCTGGACCTTGGGGTAGCTGAAGCGAAGGTACTCATGGAGGTTGTCTAGCCCGTTGACAAAGTCACGTACATGACGGCCCAATACCTAAAAGAGGTGGAAATTAACAGGTTATGACACACTAGTTACAAATGCTTTACTAGGTCTTTAAAATAGGGCGACTTAGGCATAACTGACTTAATGACATAGTGGAGTATTAAGTGCAAGTTACGTGAAAACAGTTGTTCATGACATTACCTCACAAAACCAATATAACATAATGGTAAGCATGTATAAGGATAACTTTCATATTTATAAGCAGTGAATTCACAATTTTTGGAGAGCATTGTTTGCCATGATCTCCAAAATTGTGAATTCAATATGTAAAATGTGTTTTTAAATGTTAATGATATGATTATATGTGCTAACCACTGCGTCATAATGTGTCAGAAAGCATTTGTTAACTGCTTATACGCTATTTCTGAATGCTTCACTGGGGGGTTAAAATAATACAACAGTTTTGATCATTTGAGCTAGAAAGAAACTGTCACCCAATCCTGTGTTGATGATGCACCAAATGTTTGCACTGGCCATTTCTAACAAGTAATCCACTCTTTTTAAAATTAATTATTTAAGAACATGCACACATTTGTTATCATGTTTTGTTTGAAGGTAAATGAGTGCGCTAGTGCCATTTTCTAGACTGACTATAGTCAAATATAACTGCAGCATTTCCACTTGAGGTAAATATTTGAGTATTCTCTCCACCTTCTCTCCACCTCCGCAGAGACTTAAAGAGCAAAGCCCACTATTCAGAACAGTAACACTCACAATAATCACTTCAGACTGGATCGGTTGATTGTGTTTCCAAATGTCAACAAAGCAATAAGAAGAACAAATGCAATTACATGTAAAAGAAATCACATTTCACAAACTGGCAGTATTGAGGACACCGAGGTCGCTGTATATTTAATAACTTTCTTGCACGTCTGCCAGAGAGCAGCGCCGTTTTGACAGTTTTTGAGTCTGGGTGCTTTTCTCACCTTGAGGATCCTGTCATAGCCGTACTTCCCCACGAAGCCCAGGAAGTACACACCCCAGGAGTTCATCAGCTCATTGTAGGGCGTACCTGTCACTCCACTGGCTGCTTTTGCAATGCGGGGAATCACACTCTCACTGTACACCTGCACACACACACACACACACAGGCAGGCAGGCAAATACACATTTGACTGACAGAAAAATTGGCTGGCAGACAGGTTGACATTGCCCTCATTCCATGCATACACACACAGAGACATGCATTATTGCTAATTCCATGCATTTATTAGCAAAGTGCATGCCAAAATTCTACTAAAGACACACTGGTGAACATATAAAGCAGAATAGAGACATTATACCTGATGGGTGACAAAAGAGTGCAATCTGACATCAGCTCTCTCTCTGACTAGTTTCCACACATCATCTCCGTAAGACTCCTTGATGAAGTCGTGAAGGCTCTCGCACAGCAGCCCATACATAATGTCTCTTTGGTTTGAGGCTCAGACTGAGCACTGTCAAGACAGATCCCTGACTGATTCCCTTCCAACAGTCCTCCCAAAGGCACCTACAAGCCACAGAAACCAGACACGTTCAGAATGATGACTTTTTCCAGTGTCAGTGCATTTAGTCTGCAGAATGATGCTAGAAAAATCCATGTAGCACTGGTTTTACTTTCTCCTGTCCTGTACACTACCTGTGTTTGGGACGTTGTTATTGCTTGCAACCTGCCCGCCAAACAAGCTTTCATCTGCAGGCTTGAAAGGGATCAGTTTTAAAGGGGCCTTCATTACACAAACCCTCAACACTGAGTGGCCCTCTATTGTCCTGCTGTCAACTGTCACTGCCTGGTGGTCCTGCACCTCTCTCTATGTGACATGAACACACTGCAGAGGCCACCTCTCAAACACAGATGACACCTATCAAGGGCTTTATTGTCCTGTTCTAGGAAATTGATGTTAAAAGTCACCAAGTTGTAATTTTCTCATACAAAGCAGACACTATAGTCATAATAACTCATTTGTTCATGCTGAATTGTTGGAAGTTATGGGGTTAAAAAGCTAATTTGTGAGCCTCATAGATCCATTGCTATTCTATTAGTATTCACTGCAGGCTGAGTGTTACAAGGTATTGTAAATTCATATAAAGCCACAAGACCCAGAAGGGAGTCTACTATATTAAATGGGAGTTATTAACTTGCTCTGGCTTCTTTGAGACTTTTTTATGAAGCCAAACTCGCTTAAAAATATCCTTGCTGAGCAGAAACTATCGAGCTTCCATTTAGTCTCTGCAGATGATTTTCTGTGACTTGGGATGACTCCATATTTTCCGTCAGAGACTGGGAGGCTTCCCACCAGGAGAGTGCAGTGTTTTGGCGCAGGGCAGGTGAGAATCAATATCCAATCTCAACAGGGATAAAGAAAATGCCTTTTTACTCCAGGCTCCTGCTGAACTCGATGAATCAATTTGTGAAAAAAAAAAAAAAAATAGAAAAAAAAAAATA
>OMKZ01022129.1:164702-187401 GCA_900302535.1 Neoniphon sammara | reverse complement strand
CCGTAAAATGGTAAATAGTTTGCCTATGGAGTACTCAAAGTGAGTTAAAAGTATGCCTCGCATTCACACACATACACACACACACACACACACACACACACGCACACACACACACACACAAACTACCAATTTCTATGCCTCTACACAGTCTTAATTTTCACCTCCTGGACTCCTTCTCCTGGTAAGAACGGAAAGCCATGGACTGCTTTTTCCAGTGTATCTGTGAAAAAAACAGTCAAAACAATGATCCGACAGTGAACAACGATCAATGTCACAACACAGGCAAACATATTAAGTGACATTCTCAACTCATGTTTGAAACATTGGTAAAATATTGTGTTGTGAATGATGTTGCTATTCACATTCACTCTCAAAATATGATTGGATTTTAGGTAAATGATAGCTTCAGCCATGCAATCTGACTGGAGAGAAAAAGAGAGAGAGAGAGAGAGAGGGAGAGACCTACAGTTAGGTCTTTCTCCATGTTGTTAAGTATGTTATCGTCCTCCTCCAAGCTGCGGATCTCCTCCATGAGGACTTCCCGGATCTGCTCCAACCTCTGAGTCCTGCACAGAAAGAACACATGGGGGGGGAAAAAAAGGAGAAAACAAAATGGGAAGGAACAGAAAAGACTGGGGGATTATGATTATAGAAACACAGACTTACATTGTCAATTGTTTAAACTATAAAATAGATGTGTGCTTAGGAGTTAACACTGTAAACTTGTAAACTAAGACCTGCTAACAGCCATCATTCAGAGGCCAAGTGTAAGTCCTTTATGGCCAGAAAAAATACTGAAAGTTGCAAGTTTATTCTGAAATCTATCAGCCTTTGAGACCAGTGGATGAAAACAACATTGCTCGCTGCTCTTGTTATAATGCTGGAGTATACCTGTATTTGTTGACTTGCATGCTGAGGGAGGACACATGTTGCTGGACAGTCTTCAGAGACTGCTTGCTGTAAACCTCCATCAGCCTGTGACGGTTCTGTATGCCAACACGTACAACAGAACTTCAGTAAAGAAAACCTTCAATAAATATATATATATTTCAACGGAGTAGGCCTGTAAATACTGTGGTTTGATGGTAATGCAGTTGACTATCTGTGTTTGAGTGAGTTTTACTGTTAAAGTCTGAGTGATTTTCAGTGTGTGTGGGCGTCCAACCTGGAACTTCCTCTGTAGTTCGGAGCTGAATTGCCGGCACATGGAGCCCATGTCGCCGTGTTTAACGGTGATGTCTGGCAGCTCCACGTCCTCATCGACATCTGCATCTTCGTCGTCCACTTCAGCCTCCCAGTGGCTGGAGCTCACCATGCGGGAGGACATCATCCGACTGACCTCTCCTTCTGGAGACACCTTGATAACTGGTGGAAAGGGAGACAGTCACAGATGCATTAAGGAGCACATTCTGTAGGGAGTCTAATTTTGATTACAAATCATAAAAGAGTATTTTTTTTGTCTGTGGCACAAACAAAAGGCAGCCTTCAAGCAAAAACATAAAAAGCCTTTAATAAATGGCTAGTGGAACAGAACATAATCATCAGGGAGTAGCACATTAAACTGCATGAAGAATAAGACAAAAAATATCTCATTTGGACAGCATTAAAGAGCACAGAATACATAATAATGACAGTGATTTTTATGCACAGTAAAAATGAACAGGCTCAGTTCTTGAGCAGATGAAACAAAAATGAGGTTTTAGAAAGGCCCAACTTATCATTTAAAACACAAGACTACATAAAATGTATAGTCTGTGACCAAATACAGTGCTGACGCTCATAAAATCAAACATACAGTATAAAAATAAAACAAAACACAAAAGTGGAGAGTTATCCAAAGTGACCTTTCATAGAATAGGATAGAAACCTAAATTTAAAGAGAATTCAAAAAGAAAAATTCAAAAATCTTATTCATCTCTTTTTGCATTTACATTGGCTGAACAGAAAACAACACACTGCGAAAACGTATGGCACATAAGTACCATTTACATTACTGCTATAATAAAATTCTGATTCTAAAGATTCTGATTACAAGGCAATGTGATCTAACCAAGGCCTAGTTAACTTCAATTTTAAATCACTTAATGAAATCCAGCAAATATTGGCCAAACATTGGCCCAAAAACCGACAATCTGGGTACTGAAGATATGTCAGCTTGCCTGTACCAAAAGAATATCAACTTTACATCACCGGCACTTGACAATGAAGGTGATGTGTAGTAAAAACTGAGTTAATGGGTACCTGTGCCACAAGTTGTCTGGGTTATACTCTTATTCTTGATGCTCTGATAGCTTTTCTTGTTAGCTTTTAAAGTGCTATCCTTTGGCTTGCTTTCCTCTTCAAAGCTGCTCTGTTGTCCCCAGGCCTGACCATGAGGTTCCACTGCTGAAATAATGAGGACGTATACACATTAGTCCACATGAGAGTTATACCTACCACTGGAGAAAAAAATGTTAAAATAGTCAGGGTTTGGTAAGTACCTCAGTTGATGTTAATGGTTTGGTATTTTTGTATCGTAATGTCAGTGCCACTCCTAAATTTGCTTTTTGTGTGCTTGGTAGTACATCTTACCATCAAAATCCAGTTGATTCTGCTAACCTACCATTACTAAGTATCACACAGCATAGCCAAAAGATGAAAAGTTCCTTTCACAGGACAATTCTACCAGTTTATGAAAATGATGGTATGTATCCTAAATGTGGTTTATTAATTTTAACAGCTTCACGTGTACATACCAAACTCAGTGTGGCATACTGTATGCATTCTGAATGGATGTGGTTCCATATTAACAGATAGTTTTCTTGCATGATTCTGTGGTTTACTAAATACATCTTACAGGACTTGAAGAGTTTCCTAGGCCTCATCCGAGCAGGATGCTGCCCTAACCTCTTGCTCTTCTTCCCCTCTTCCTTCTCCTCTTCTTCTGAATTATTGGATGAGGGGTGAGAGATGTGGCGCTTACGACTTGGTCCTGTAATAGGAAGCAGTGATTATGAGACAAGTTGTAATACATCACTCATTATACCTCACATAACATGTAATTGGTCAAGATAACTTCAAGCATCAAGCTGAATGAAAAAGGTATTTTACCTAAGATATTATGCAGTGGATGCTTTAGTTTTCTGTCTGAAGATGGTGTTTTCTGTCAGGATACACAGAGCTGAATCAGTTATTTGTCTACTGGCTAGAGTTGTATCATTATTACTCAAATCAGCAATTAATTAGAGGCCTCTGTTGTTTCCTTTAAATTTACTTCTTCCAAGTTGAAGTACAGGTAAAACACAAGCCTCCCTACCTCCATTTTATGAGCGAGGGCAGCACTGGGTTTGCCTTTCATACGAGTGAGCACCGATGACCTAGTGGAGGAGTGGCTCAGTGACACCTGGGATACTGGAGACATTTTATTGAAGCCATAATGGAGGCCATGGTTGAGGGTGTCACCAGTTGTCTGTAACTGGGGAGGGGAGGCCATGGAGGCCTTGTCCAGCTCCAGAGCTGTGGAGGCCAACAGGGGCTGAGGAGAAAGGGATAAAGGAGACCGGGGTGCTGAGGATAAGGGCTGCTGGACTGGACTCATCTGGAGACAGAGAAAAGGAAGGAGGGTTGGAAAGGGACGGAAAGTGATGAGGGAGAAATGTAGCAAGCAATTTAGGCACTACGTAATCACCATGCCTGTCAGAGATTACTGACGGTTAAATGATAGACATTTTCCACAATGCATTAAGAGGGACAGATGGAGAGTGGTGACACTATTTTCTGCTCTGCTGGTGTTAAATAGGTCACTTCAATCAAGCTACTTAATCTCTCCTAACATTATGTATAATTTCAACATCACATGCATAATCATATTGTGCATTTATCCAGAGAAAATCAGCTGAGCACAATAGCTCTTTCTCAGCAATGCCTATGTTACACTTTACATACTGTTACAAATATTCACATTTTGGAGCTACATCGTAAAACTAGTGTCTTCTATTTTTACTCGTGACCTCTGTTGTCAATTGGGCATTAAGTGCTTCATTCAAGGGCACATCAACAACAGTTGTTAAGGGAGGTCAGAGCATTACTTCTTAACTTTCCCCACCCACATTTTCCCAACTCGTCTGAGCATTTTAACCAGCAACCTTCCAGTCAAAAGCCTACTTCTCTAACTTCTACACTACCACTGTGGTGTATAAAGGAGAGGTAAATAAAGGGGAATATATGCTATTTTCCCTAAATTTTCAACATATTAAACACCTGACCTTTTAGTCTAAAAGAGCTCCTTATCTCCTAACACTTAGACCCCCTTTACACCTGCTATTACCATGTGTCTCAGGTGATCAAAAAGCAATCAGGTGACGCTTGACCACATTACAAATACAGGCACAAAGGTACGCAAGAAGCACTGAGGACGGCTTGTGATCCAATTGCCCAAACCAGCTCAGGAGATGGTCAAGGATGCATTGTGACCAGACTGAACGGAAATGTAAATGCAGATGTCTCTAATTCACATCCAACAAATACTTAGGCAGAAAGACATGGAAATCCGGACCGTCACCACCTTTAAGAGAAGATACAGTATAATGTGCAGTATAGTGTGACTAAATCAAAATCGGATCTCAATGCGGACAGTGGAGATGCATCTTAACAGGTGTAAATGTTATCATCTAGATACACTCTGGATACAAGATAAATGCTAATACCAGGTGTAAAGGGGGTCATAATCTAATTAAGGCCATGAGGAATAAACAAGGCTTTCTCTAAAGTTTCTATTTTACCTCAGCTGCACCAGGTCTCTTAGCAGCACACAGTGCAGGGGTTTGACCTGGGGGGGTGAGTAAAGGTGGAGAGGAGGGAGAGTGAAGGGACAAAGTCTTTGATTTGCTGCATTTAATCTCTCCGCTGTAGAAGGAGGAAGACTGGAAGTTTCCTTTACTGCTGAATGTAGAATGAGGTGGTTTGAGTAGCTGCAGGATGGACGAGGGGGTGCCCTGGCAGGGGTGGGAGGGGGAGGCAGGGAGAGGGGATCCCCGCGGGCTGAGAAGAGGGGAGCACGTCATAGCCAAGGTTGGGGCTGACCTCTCGGCAGCTGTGAGGGGCCAAAATAAGCACAGATGTTCAGACAGCTGGCCTCAGGAGGTGAAGAGATACATTAGAGGTCAATATATACACGCTTTTCTTCATATCAGTTTACAGTAGACGCTGTAGCGCAATCAGGTCGTTTATGCAACAATTTTTCCAGTTTTCTGTGATAAGGTGATTAGATACCTCTTTTAGAAATAGAGTACAAATGCAAAAAGTAATTTAACAGATGTTTTGAGCTTTTACAGGGATTTAAGCAAACTGAAACTTTTTGGTGGGACAAGTAAGCCTCTCTTTTTATGTAAAACAGGTAAAACCATTAAGTTTTTCAGCACTTAAAAGAACAATTTGGCCCCAAACTGTTTCACTAAGCTCTTGTGATACTGTTATGAACAATTGGAAAAGTCCTCATTCAAAATTAAAGCACCAACAGCAGCAACAGCAAGTGGATGCATGCCAATAGCTGGCATTAGCTGTTAAAAGACCACCATAAACAACACTTTGTAGGAGCATCCATGTGTAAATAATTAAATGGTATGACAAACAATGCATTCTTGAATAAGAAGAATCAACTAAGCAAATGTATGTTTTTTGTTTTTATTTATAAATGATGAAAACAAACTTCATGGTAGTGGACTCAGGCTTTCCGATCCCACTGTACTATGTTGCTGTACCCAAGCAACAGAAATTAGTAGACATAAGCTTAAATCTTTACTTTTACTAGCCAACAGCGTATCACAAGGGCTATTCAATTTTATCTATGGCCATGCAACCAACCATGAAACCCTCAGCAAACAATAAATTGGCCAATAGCTGATACTAAGGGGGTCAAATGACTATTATGTAACGGATGCTGATGTGTGTGTTTTTCCACCAGCAGTCTTACATCTCATTCTCTCGATGGAAGGAGGGGAGGGAGAGCGAGAGGCCAGACGACCAGCCCAAGAATCCTTCGGTAAAATCATCTGTTCTTTGGCAGGTATCTTCTTCTTATTTAACTGATGAGTCTTCTGAGTGTTTTGCTGTATAGGATGATAAAAATACAAGAATACCTTGACACCATAAAGATATTTATAGCCACCCAAAATGCAGATCAATGCAATGTTGATCAATGAAGATCAACATTAACTACCACATTATCACACTATCAGGTATACATTTGTTCTTCCATAACTGATTATGTGAACAGCTACTGAGTAACACTTATACAATTGCTGCATAAATCTTATGCAAAGAGCTCACAGTGCACAGTTACACGTCCTATAACTGTGACGTGAATCTGTAAACTGCCAGGATCTCCTACACTGTAAATTTATCAGTTGTCAACATGGCAAAAATTTTCGCAAACCGATAGAATTTGAGTATTAGCTTCAAAAAATTTATTATATAATCTTAAATATGCTGCTTTGGTTGGCCTTGTTGTTACATAGGTAATATTTGTTATTATTTATTTGTATTCTCACCTGTGCATTGTTTTTACCCCTATCCTCTTCTCTGCAGACACAACACCAAAATTACCACGGCGACCATTAAAGAATAGTCATCAGCCTACTATCTATCACCAGGAGTGCTTAGTTCACAGAGTCTGATCATTTTGAAACACAAGGTATCTATAGAATTGGCGGGAGGAGGTGTTTTGCCCTCTTTACCTTAGCAGCTTCCTGACTTGTCTTTTCAGTCTTTTCATTCTTCCCCTGCTGGCCCAGCAAATATTTCTGTTGGGGGGGAAAAAAAAGAATAAGACATAATGTGCTACAACAGTTGGTTATCAGAACATTTATATTGCCTAAAGTACTCACAAAATAAGCATGTCCAAAAATTACCCTTACCATGCATTCACACTGAAAGCAACACAAGCCACTCACCATAAGTACATTCATTTCCTATGGAAGTCAGTGACCAGGGAAAAGGTCAGCAAGCTTTTCACCCGACACAAGTTGGTCATAGCTGAACTTTTTGTGGTCGACGGATGAGATCAAATCAGATCTTGGCCCTTCATTGCTTTTAAACCAGTGTGATTCATTTCATTTCATGACTGCACTGCCCACGATCAGTCAGAAAAGAGCAGCCCATCAACCAAGTTGCTCTCAGTGTGAACACATGGTGATATATTTTCTGATGTTGTCAAAATAATGATTTCATTAGGATAATATTATATATCAACTCAATCTCACAATCAGATGCTCAAAAAGTTAGAGGTGACAGCATGAGAAATGTGGAGGGCTTCCACCTTGGGAGCGGATGGCTGCTCCGTCTCTGATTCACTGTTTTCCAGCTTGCTATGGGTTTTGGTGGGTTCCTTGCTGGGGGCAGGCTGTTTCTTCTTCACCTGAGCAGCCTCATGACAAGTACTCTCAGGCTTCTGCAACTGATCAACAGAGAAGTACTTTGATGGGGGGCAAAGACAATGTAAATTTGTCTACTACAATATCAATTTCATAGCAAACACTGGCCTGGTATTACATAAAAAAAGCAAAGAAGCAAAAAACAATTTTTGCCAAGAAATACCTGAGTGGTTAAAACAGATGCGTCCCCATAAGGATGTGCCAATCTAATATCCAGTATACGAATCCCATCTAATTTTCTTTCATACCAATTACAGGATGTTCGATGAACCTGATTTGTTAACTTTTTAGGTTTTCCACTCTAATTTATTCATGTAAACTGAGTTAAAAAATAAATAAATAAATAAATAACTATTTATCCTTAACAATCACTATCCACCAATTATCCACCACCTTATTTGAGGTTCACTCTCTCATATATAGATCAGAAGTAGTCTGTGCCTATGCTGCAAACATTACATTAAAATAAAGCGCCTCATAACAGAAAAAAATGTTTGTACCATTAAAGATGTAACCATGGTTATTTTCACCACACATTTGAAGCTCAGATGTCTGTGCCAGGTCTCCGCTGAGTCTTACCACGCACTGGACCGACTGGAGCTTTACTTCACAAAGTGTGGTTTCAAAATAAACATTTCTCAATTGATTGCAAAAATATCAGATTGGTGCTTGGTATTGGCAGATCCTCAGCATTTAACTCACAGAGGCAAAGTTTAGATCAGGACATCCCTAGTCTCAGCTACCTTGTTTCCTATAATTACTGTCTCAACAAAGGACAAAAACACTAAATGGTAACATGCTACTGTATTTTGAAAGAGACTGCAGTGACCAACTCACTATTTCAGTACTGTTTCAAAAGAGGATAAGGAATTCATGTAATGGACATGTTATATGTACAGTAGTAGACATAAGGGAAAAGGAAAGCTGTTGCCTTGGAAGCAGGAGGCTTCTCTGATTCTGATTGGCTCTCGTCTGTGTCGGGCTCCTTGTAGCTCTTGGTAGTGGTGGCTGCAGCTCTCTGGGGCCTCCTGCCTGCTGCTGGTGGACTGTTGGAGGCTGCTGCTGGCCTCACTGTCTTTTCTGGCTGCTTCACTGCCTCCTTCTCCCAGGGTCGCTTCTAGAAAAACAACAATGACACACTGTGGCTGACTACAGGCAGTGCATCTCATGCTTTTGACACATTATGTAAAGATGACAATAACACAAATCATTACAGAAAAACTACCCTGCCTTACCTTACTGGGTTTGGTCCTCCCCTTTTCAGGTTTTGGAGAAGAAGGGGGTAAATCTGGGGATTCATCTGCAAGGAATGAATGAAAATGATCTTTATTTTCACTTCCCTAAATAATGATCAATACCCAAGAGTGTGCAGTGTCAGTGTGTAGAACAAAGCCTACATGTAGTATCAAGTGGAAGAGGCTTAGGCTTAGGAGGCGCCTGCCGGGAGTATTTGGTAACTTTGGGTTTGGGCTTCCTGCTGGACTCCTTTAGCCAGCTGACCTCTGTCATAGCATAGTCTGTGTCCGTGTCACTGAACAGGTGCTTCTTCACATGTCGCTTCGCCTGCTGCACAAAAGGTAAAGCATGAGGAAGAGAAAGGTATGCATAGCAAGCCTCATGACGCTATCCTTCTATGTGCAACATAGCATGCTTTGGTTAGGTTTTCTCTGGCACAGAAGCTACAGGTGCTAAATAATCTCCTTGCTAGCTTGCACTCCAGAATGGTGCCCCTCAGTAACCTCAGTTAGAATTTTGCCTAATTCTGACCATATTAATAAATGCATGCAATAGTCACTTTGAAAAGTTAAGCATTTCTTTCCATTCTTCTATCGTCAATATTATATTTATAAAAAGTACAGTAGCGCGCACACACCCACACACTGAAAGACATAGTCTCTAACACCTTCTACTCATGAGACTACTATTATTGAAGCATACTTTTGCCACAGATTGTCCTTTCTTGGTTGTGCTGGGTAGTGTCCAGGAGTCATGGATGCCACTGTTGAACAATATGGCCAATATTAAATTAGACTTCTTAATATCACAAAATAGTGCTGTTTCAGCACTGACATTTCTGCAAATGTCTATAGGCCATTTTCACCTGCTTGATAAGGCAGAGGACTCAGTAATAATTTTTCCCTTTCCCTGAAGAGCAATAAAAAACAGATCTCAAACACTGCTGCAACAACACAACAATTAGCTGACCATATAAAAATAACATTAGCGTTACTTACCTCAATTCTAGATGGTGTGTCAACCCGGAATTCAAAAATGTCTTCTCTGTACAACAGCAAAGGAAAAGCATGGTATAAACTCTAAAATACAATGAAAGCAACTGAAATGCTCACATATAACTCAAATCCTTTTGCAGGATTATATTACCTCTGCTGCAAAGAGTTTTTTCTAGGTTTGTTGTGGGAGTTCATTATGCCTGAAGCTCTAGATTCTCCTTTCTACAGCAGAAAAAGACACATCTTTAGGGAATCAAGCAGAATAGCAACTTTATTATTAAGTTATTACCCAGCCAACTTCTGATCACTTACTTTAGCAGCTGGCAACCAGCTCTTATCAAGGACTGACCTATTAGAAAAAACAAGGAAAGAATTAATTCTGGTCACAGTATATTTCTACAGGGTAACATTATGTAACCCTAGGATTATCAAAGTACTTGTTAACAGGTGGAGGGATCCATGATGGAGGGATGTTGTCTGCTGTGGCTTTAGCTGTGGAGTAGGTGTTACACTTGTAATGGCTAGAGATGAGCTTCACCATGCTGCCTGCAACCTCTGCATCCCTCTGGGTGGAGAGAGTAAAAACATGAAAAACAACATACAGATGCTCCTTCAACATCAATACTCAATTAAGGGTGTAAAGATTCATTCATTGTGTTGATGCATTGATTATAAATTCTGCTGATTCAACTGCAAAAATTTGCCAAAAGCAAAATAGGATGAATCGCTCCAATTTCAAAATGAAATGCCTGTTGTCTAATTTTTTTCACATTTCAGGAGAAAAAGGACAATCTAACGCTATTGCGTGTTTATTTAATAGATTGGCTTGACTTGAAAACAAAAAATTATTCTTGAATCAAATCTCCAACTTGTGAATCATGAATTGAATTGAATCTCTGCTAAACCAAAGATTCACACCCCTAACTAGAAGTCATACCTTCTCTTTGCTGGAGAGGGGCCTAGTAGCTGTAACCTTGACATTGGGTGTTATCCTCTCCTGCAAGACTTTAGGTGCGATGACCTTGCCTGGGGTTTTGACTGGAGCAGGACCTGCCTCCACAGACTTCTGGCCTTTGTTGTTGCCTTTGGCCAGGCCTTTACTCTGTGCGTGCTGCCGCTGGGGCTCTTTGGGAGCTTGCCATGTGGAGCAACGCTGGTCGGCAGAGCCTCTGCCTGGGGAATCCTCTCTAACCTCTGACCTCTTCTCCTTGAATCCAGCTGTTTCTTGAGGCACAAGAGCTTGGTCCCTCTCATTGAGGATCTCCTGCAGGCGCTGGGTGAGCTCTGCGTGGAACTGCTTGTGGCTGATTGGGCCAGAGCCTGGAACTGAAACTCTCCTGGCCGAGGATGGATGCTCATTCTGTTGCTCCAAACTTGGGCTGGGTTCTACAGAGCAACAGAAGAGAAAAGTTTTTAGTGAGTTATATAATATGACTCAATGTAAAAAGTAGGACAAATGCCAATTTTATTTGAAGAAACCAACACCTTTGATGTGTGTTATTAGTAGCTAGCATGCAAATCAGTTGGTGATGTCTCTAACATAGTAAACATATTGCAATGAGTTCTTCCTTACCAGTTCTGGGCAGATAATTGATTTTCTGTGTGGGCATCATCATTAGCATGTCAGACACAGACAGTTTGTTCCAGTGAGAATATCTGTAGTGTACACACACACACACACACACACACACACACACACACACAAAGCACCATCAGTCAGAACACTGCTACAATGATGACAGTAAATTTGTGAGCAGTGTGGATGTACTTCACAGTACTTACATGCTTCTCTCGGTCTTCATGGTGGGCTGGGAGTCAGGCACAAAACTTTGGTCTGTAAGTAAAAAGACGGCCACCGATAGGTTCAGGAGTCACTGCAAAATAACAACACTACTATGTTTATGGTCAGGGTTACAGTCAAACTCAGACTAGCGGGAACAGTACCTAGAGGCTCCGCTTCTTCCCCCTGTCCAGCTAGAATCATTTCCACTGCTTTTTTCAAGGGGATGTTCTGTGGGACAAGCATAGAAACAACAATTGGTGGTGTGATATAGTAAGCCTAATTATAACTTAACTAGCATTAAAATAGACCAGTTAATATCTAAAATTCTGTGAATGTGACCACAGCATTAATACTCACAGTTAATATGTTAATAGTTAATTGATTATAATAGTTAATATAAGCCTTACTAGTTTTGTAAGAACAAAAATTAGCCTCTTCACAAACACTTGATAACATTATAATTTGGTGGTGCTACCTTTCGGTGTTTTTGGACCATATTTCTGGTGGGTTGTTTGGAAGTACCACTCTGTGACAGAAAGTAACAGAAAGACAGTCAAATGGACTATAACACAAACAATATTACATTTTTTCTACATTTTGTGCTTTTCTTTGAGTGAAAGCTATCATTAAGAACCAAACAGGGTATGTGTGTTTTCAACACTTACAGTACATAGTGTGTGCAGTCAACTTTCTGTCTTACCTGTTCTATTATGCTTCCTGTCACTGAACTGCTAGGACTTATGCCTCGACCGGAGGCCTTGGCAGTTGTCCCTTGCTTTCCCAGGTATTTTTCACCCTGCTTACCACATGAATGGACCATCTGTAGAGGTGCCTTCCCTTTACCCCTGCTGGGAGTCTCTGACAGGGAAAACAGATTCAAGTTATTCTTTAAGTTTACACTACTAGCTTCAGTTTATTTGCACAAACTCCTGTACTGCAGTACAATATAGAAATATTGGTAAAAAGTAAACTTCATCCCTGAAAGCAACTTAGTTTGGTCTCTTATAAATAAAAACTAACTTGAGAGTGAAAACAAAATGAAATCATAAACAGAGATTCTTTCTCACCCTGATTATCATACAATGTTGAGTCTGAGAGCATTAACAATACTGGGCTGAAACCACTAATAGATAAGGCAAATAAATATATATTTTTTGTTGGACAGTAAGTGGCAAACCTCTAAATTTTCCTGAGCTTAAAACAATGATGCGGATGCCTGATTTTGCAGAATTCTATCTAATGCACTTTCTAGTGTCACCCACTTGATGGCATAACAGAGAAAGGACTGGCACCATGCACACTTCCTCCTGCACTGCTGGCGATGAAGGTGGAGGACTCTGAGATCCTCCTCTTGGCTGGAGTCACAATCTAGACAGAGAAACAGAAGGTAGACACATTTCTCTATTTAAAATTCTTTTATCACTTACAACTTGAAGTGATTTTCATCACAACAGTTAGCAAATACATACACAGAGCTGCATACAGTTGAATTTCGACAATTCAACATAACGCAGGATATCAACACCAAAAGTTTAATCACTACTGAACAGAGTGTAGCCAGGTATGGCCAGGTGCCAGGTGTGAACTATTTGTTGCATTATATTACACAGTATTGTCAAGTACTGTGTTTAACAAGACTTTTACCTGTAAGGGTGCAGATGGGGGAGGTAAACAGTAGGGGGCACTGTTTCTCTCACTTTCATGGAGAGATACCTGGCTCTCTGGAACAACAGCCTGCATGGAGACAGTGGCACGCAGTGCATTCAATACTGAGTTGCGCATACATAAATTTTCCAAATGTTTTAAGGACTTCTGTTGCCAATTTGAGAGATTTTGACATTTATAATGGCTATAATGGCTTATCTCTTGAGAAAATTGTTTACCTGGGAATTGCTCTCCTCCATTATGATCTTCACTGTTGTTTTCACTACAGACATGCTGCTCTTGCCTACAAAGCTCTGAAAGGCAGACGAGCATGTTAATGAAATTTGATCAACTTTACCAGGTATCATGTAAGTTGAGGGAACAAAACAAATTTTAACATGAACACACTCTTGACTGTTTGGGGCAGAGGCAAGAATGCTGCAATTTTCAGGTTATTCAAGCTGATACAGGTTACACCCTAGTGAACAAGCCCTTAAGACTGACAAATTAATTAAACGTGTTGTGTCAAAACTTCCTATTTCTTTTGAAAGGATGCCTGGATCTTCCACATGCCAAAGATATCATTACTGTATTTCATCTATTCAATAATGCGTTTTCAGTATTCAACAATAAAACTGCAGTGTCCGAAAAAACCTTGAGAAATATTATATTTCTGCATTGTGACTGATACGGAAGGAGCGAGTGATCCATGGCATCTATACTTTTTCTTTGCTGTGGTCAAAGACTCTGCGAGCGGCCTGCAGGATGTCCAGTGAGGAGCTGAAGTGGATGGTGAGGCTGGATCCCTCCACCACACCCACACTGACCAGCTCCAACAGCTTCAGCCTCAAGACATGTCTTTTGCCCTCCTCTGGAAAGAGAAACAAAGCTCTGTCAGACTGTTGGGCACTCACACATACATTAGTAAATGTGCATACAAACACAAGAACAGTCACACACCAATCAAAAGGCTATATTTTGTTGATGCTCAAGGGTAACATCTGTTTTTTTCTGTTATGTGGTTTTCCTGACTAACCTCAAGGCCTTAAAAGGTACATACAATTATCAAGTTAATTCATACATCATTACAACTGTAGTGTAACTGTCGGGCCCTATTTTTCTACACCTAGTGGAAAATCACTGGGATTAAGTATGAGTAATAGGGTATGAAAGGTATGATGTAGCTGACTGTTTGGGGGCAATGCAATCTTATAGTACTGTTCCTGTTGTAGTAAAAGGGCTGACAGGGAAACTAATTCAGTGATCACTGTGCAGTGATTACCTGTGACAGTGTAGCTTTGTACTTCATTATCACTGATGCACATTGTGTCCCATTGGCCCTCCTGTGTGAGGAAAAAAAACACCACCCATATACAGTATGTATATGAGTTATTTCAGTTATTTCAACCCCTGGTAGTAATTACATAAATGTAAAAACAGCCCTTTTTGACTTGTCTCATTATCTCAACTGCACCTCCTCATCAGGCAGAGAGAAATAAAAGGAGATGCTCTGGCTGCCAAGGTTAAAGTCAATCCAGAATTCCTCGAGCTTCTCATCCGGGGGCATTAGCATCTGAAAACATAACCAAACTTCTTTCAACAACAAACACTTTGGAGAACATTATGGATTCCACATATATTTTGGCAAATTTGTGACTCTTTTCTGACTAATCTTGACCAGATTCAGGTAAATGTAACCAGATCACCATGTCCAATCATGTAGAATGACTTCTCATTCTACATGAAAGCAAGCTTTGTTTTACACTGAGCACTTTATTTCTCACCACAGTGCCATGGTCTTAAAGAGTCTAAGCAATGTCAGGAAGTTAAGGGTGAAGCTTCATTCCTTTGTAACTGGATGCTCTCAAACTTCATCAGGACTTGGTAAAAAATATTTCTGAAAATCATTTGTTCTATACTGAGTGGCATCCATCTAATAAACATAAGTACATCTATCTTCATTTGTTAGTTTGCACTGATTGCTCCGATGCAGTGATATATGGCAGTGTAATACTTTTGGTGACTGTAACATCATTTTTACACTGCTGTATATGAAGTGCCTCTAAGTACAGTGTATGCAATCTGCTAGAAGCTATGTTTGTTGACAGTCAAGTTTGCAAGCTGAATTGCTTAATATTACTGTATTCTCAACAGAAAAAGATTACAGCAGCTGACTGACCACAAAGCCACAGAAAATCAGAGAATCTATGTTGATACTGACCTCATGTTTATCCATAAAAACCTCCAAACAAGGGTAGGAATAGACTCTGTACGTTGAGAAAACATTTTTATTCAGTATGTGGCATAGGAGAGAGAGAGAGAGAGAGAAAAAACAAGTGTCAGCTATGGCACAGGTAGCCAAACCTGTTCAAGAACTGCCCCCAACCCCCACCCTCTCCCCAATTAAGTATGCCTCATTTTGCTGGCAACCCTCTGAACCCCTGGAATTCCCCAAAACCTACGGTGGGAAGCTGTGACCTATGCTGTGTTTATAGAGTACCTTCTTTTGTCTCCCTGCATCCCATTCACCAAGTTCAGAAACTTGCGGCAATCCTGAAATCACACACTTGTACATGAAATTTGGTGTAACTGAACTATTTTTGGAATACTTTTTACAATACCATTATAGTGTGACCACATATAAATGCAAGTGTTCAAAGGCAAAGGTTATGTTCTCGGCTAGACAACATTTTTTTTTACCGTCTCAAATTCAGAATCGCGGATCTTGACAAAGGCTTTGGCCACATACTCCATGCTGAACCAGCGGCCTGCCAGCTCCTTCCTCTGGTTAGGAGTGGTCATTCTGCACAGTGACTCCATTAGGGCTGTCTGCAAGTCATAATCTGACACGTACAAATTGTGTTTGAGTGTTTTTGTGTTCAAGTGTGGTTAGGGTAACAGAGAGATCTAGTGTTCAGAAAAACTTACCACCACCATCCAATATCCGGCCAGCCAGCTTGACCCTGTGGAAATATGACAAGCAGGAATGAGAAGAAAAACAAATGAATAGCAGTTCATCACTATCACAGACACAATATCTATTCTTTAAAAACATCTCTATGAAGTAATTCCCATTACATACATGACATCTGAGGCCTCCTGTGATGACAGGATCTTCTTTTCTTTCTTTAGTTCTGCAGGGATTTTGTCCAGAATGCTGTTGAATTTACGAATAGCCTACGAGGACATTATAAACACGTTAATCTCATAGTAAAGACCTAACCAATTTTACTTAATAGCACTTCAGCAAAATATATTATTCATTAAAACTGTTAAACACCTCTTTTTGGATCAGGATATAGATTCTGGGGTCTGCAGCCAACTGGCCAATGGGATACAAAAGGGATTCAGTGACTTCATATGTTCCTGTGAAAGATATGTTGAGTCAATACTGTGTAAAGACATAACACTCTCTGTTGAATACTGGCATTCATCATGCTAGTGTTGAAATTCATGCTTTCAGGTGGTTGTAAGAAACTTGTCTTGTCTGATAAATTAAGAATTCCAGCACACACTTCCTACGATTTTACAATCTGTAAAGGGCATGTTCACCAGATAAAATATGTGAAGAATACACCCACATTCAGCAGGGTTTTCCAACAAAATCCTAGGGTGGCACACAGGCTTTATGTAAAATACATCAAAACCAACAATTTGGACATACGTGTGGAGAGAAATGAACGATCTCCTTATCCCTTAAGGAATGATCAAAGTGATTCAGGTGAGATATTCTGGTTTACATTTACTAAATAAATAATTCAAGGAAGATTAATTTGTGATTTTATGTTACTACAACTTTCAGAAATGAAACACAATGGGTGCATGTTAGTTGTAACATCTAATTGGGTTTTAATAAGGGATAATAAACAAAGAAAGAGTAAGGAACACAAATCAAAATGTAAATTTCAAATGAGTTTAAACATACCCTCTTTACATGCTTCATGAATAACCTGTATTATGGGGTAAGAATACAGCATTAGTTCATAGATGCTAGTGTAGCAGGTCTAGCAAATTTGTTCATTTCATCATAAAAAAGTATACTTTTCTGCTAAAAATGAGCTCACCAGTAATGAATCAAAGAAGTCCTCAGAAAGGTTCAGCAAGGCCTCATCCCTCTGTGGGCCACCCTGGAGCCAAAGCTGCCTGCATTTCTCAAACCAATGAAGCATGTGCACACAAGTTTCTATGAACAACTTGCAAAGTGCCCTATACATGTATTTACAATACCTGTGTATTGTAAATACACAAGTATTATGCGTTTAGAGTAGTGTGTTTATGGTATGGGGCCCTATTTTCAAGCTCCTGATAGCTTACCAGGGTGTCCCACTTGATATATTTTATACATGTTTTACATGATAGCACTGTGCATTTTTAACCAAATTTTCAATAAATGAAATGAAAAGTGAATGTCTATTGATTTCATTAAATACTTATCTTTTTGACCAGACCCTGAGCAATGATTCCGGGTAGCCCCTGACCTCCAGACAACAACAGATTTTTCCCACACTTGCAGAGGACTGTGAGCCCCAAACTGGCTGATTTGGCATCCTTTTGATCTAAACTCTGCATAAAGTATAACGACACTGTAATCTTTCCATTTCCGAAGAATAGAGAACACTAGGCATAGTACTCGCAGGCATGTTAAGTGAGTGTGAAAGGTTGGATCTTACCCTGACGACAAGTTTGTCTAGTTTGGTGAGGAACTGTTTGGAACATTTTAAGGTGGTCCCTTCACGAATATCCTCTTGCAAAAATACATCCAGTGCTTGTAAATTTCTGCTCTTCAGTGCCTCATCAATAATCTTCTCCAACTTCAAAAGAAAAAGTATTAAAAATTCTGCTTTTCACTAATCAGACACGTATTGTGGTTAGCGTTAACTTTCTGCTAAGAGTAGGTTGGCGTTAGTTCACTGTATTATTATACTTTTGTTGTATGTTTTTATACTTTCAAGGTTTGTATTCTCACCTGCTGCTCCTGACAAGATGCCATTCCTCCCACTTTAAGCTCCTCCACAGCCGTCTTGAGACCATAAAAACAAAAGAGCAAGTAACCTTACTAACTACTAGCTAATGGAGACATAGGTAGGCTAAGGCCAGTATATTAATATTGGCTAACTAAGCTCAACTCTGACTGGCTGAGTTTGAATGACTCTGGTATTTTGAGCTAACCGTTAACCAGGTGTCAAATTTATCCCTCAACACCGATCACTTTAGGTGGTAATGCTAACGTCACTTTCTAGCTAATGTTAACGTTAGCCTATTGCGAAGAACTGGTATCTTCAGCTAATCCCAAACATATTGCTAAATGCGGTCACTGAATGGGTAATATTGTTGAGCAGAAAATCGCATTATATAAACCAAATAATATATTCACAGTGGAATTTAATTATGTTTAAAGACAAGGCATTCAGTCAACATGAAGTAGGCTACCTGTTTTCATCTCAAATTTTCAAGGGAACCGCGAATTTTTCACCTAGAACGCGCATGCGCACACATTAACGACGACAAAGAAGAGGACATCATTAACTAGAACAGGAACTGAAGCTCAACAGTACAACTTTCAGAGAGAGAAAAAATCAGCTGGCATACAAGAAGAAGACACGGAGGCACACACATAATATGATGCACAAGCGTGGTTTAATTTTATACAAAATAAACAGTGAATTCACTTCTTAAAATTGTATTATTGCATAGTTTGGTTATTTGGCTTGATTTAAATTCCCTCAAAAAAAAAAAAAAGTCAGGTAAGTAACAAAGAGTTCGGTGGGTCTTACTAGAATTTTAGTAAAAAAAAAAAAAAAATCTATGTAAAATACCCAGAAGATACAAACAACAGAAGGAACTGCATTTATTTCACTATCAGTGAATACCAGTGGATGTCTTCTCAGTGGTGTCAGCTCCATTAGATGTCCCTGAAGTGCAATTTTATCAAAAACAGCTTGGACAATAAGATTTTGTGTAATCCTTCATGACAAATAGCACAAAAGTGAAAGCATAGCACTAAAGTTACAGTCTGACATTAGTGCACTTGTGCTGTTTCTATTGTGGTACTTTGACTTTGGATAACTCAGACCGGAGTTATCAATTTACCCTGAATCTACACAAACCTGAAGGTGACAGCAGTTATAAAGTGCTCTACAATTTTTTTTTCAGCATCCTAAATGAAGTGCACCATGCTATCTTCACATTCTTTGGGCACAGTAAGCTTGTAGTTATGGCACACTAACTTATAGTTCTCCCCATCGTTATTGTCCCAGTATTCAGTCCCACAGACCTTGTACTGGAGGGCAAACTCCAACGCTGCCCCTGGCTGCAGAAACGGTGGCACTGGCAGGTGGAAACGAAAAGTATCACAACTGAACTGGCCTCCTCCTCCATCCCAGGACTTGGTGGTTGTGTTTACCCAGGAGGCCTTAGTGTCCGTGCAGCTCTTCCACTCTGTGAAGGAATAGCGAGCTCTGACTTCTTTCTCAAAGTCTAAATTGACAACCTGGGTGATTCCAATGATGCCCAGTTCAAAACACAAGACTCTTTCCAGACACACTTTCTGCCAGCGGAGACGATTCAGAAACTCTGGCTGGTCACCAGGCTGCTGGGCAAAAACCGGCTTCAGGTAAGGCAAGGAGATCTCAAAGTGCCTTCCATCTGTCAACTCTGCACCCATCAGTAGCTTAAAAGTGACATGTTGTGGTACAAATGGATCATCTCCAGTTTTGAAGAGCTTGATGTCTTCCAGATCGAGCCCCAGAGAGTCTACAAAACGCACCCCAATGTTTCTGGGGTGCTGCTTCTCTGTGGAGGAGGGCAGAGAGTGTGAGCGTCTTCGGATGATGGGTTTGGGCACAGGTTCACAGGAGAGACCCCGGTGGAACTCTAGTTCTTTTGGCAGAGAGACTCTGGGGCTTGGGGGTCGAATTGGAATTGGCTTCTTCTCTCCATCAGGTTTATTAGCCCTGAGCATATCAGTCAGGTTGATAGTCATGCAGGGCCTTGAGACACTGCTGTAGGAAGTAGAGAACTGGTGGTCAGATTTCCCACAGGGAATCCTCTCCTGTCCGATAAACCATCCTCTATCCATATTCTTTGATAACTGGTGTCCTGCTCACCTACAAAGAAAGTGAATGTGCATAATTCATTAGTAACACGGCACAAAAAATGATCAAATATATATTATTAAAAACATATTGGCGCTGTTTACACGTTGATTCACCTTGCGTGTAACCATTTAACATGATAATAGTCTGTTTTGCTGAAACTTCACTTTCAGTAGGGAAGAGTGGGCGTGTACTCAGGGACTTGTACGTGACTGTATGTTTATCGCGCTATTCTTATGCACATATATGGTATATCTGTCATTATTGGCTCGTTTGTGGTGCAATATATGAATTGACATTACAGCACCTCACCATTAAATGATATGAAGCGATGGTCAGATCTATTGCAGGCTGAAGTCGAAGTCTGATCCTCCATTTAAAGATGAATTTGATTAGAGCTGCGCATTTTCGTGCGTCATGAAGTCTCTGCCAGTAGAGACCTGCCACACAGAGACCTGATTTGTATTAGATAGCAACGCGTCTCACTATACAACACACACACATGTTTTGCGCATGATCTCGTTGGAGATCAGCAAACATGCGCTCAGTAACTCGGAAGCTGCAAACGGACCAGAATATCAATGAAGCTGCATGGGAAATTGAGTAAATCCAGATCTGACAGTTGCATTTGTGTCCACTATTACATTTTTTTCAAACACATGGTTTCGTTTTCCCGCTCTAATGTGTTATTGTTCGCACATGGTTAGCAACTTCATAAAAAAATACTAAATTGCTAGATTCCGTATGTATGAGGGACTGGTTTTCTTGTACTACATGTCCCATAATGCTCTTCGAATTCTACTCTTAATGCAGGCAGTGAGCCAGTCAGCAGCAGGTAAACAAACCTATCTGACAGGGGCGACGAGCCAAACAAAGCATATACGGTATTTTGACCGCTCTGCATTTTTAATGTCGACGAGGATGTCAGTTGAAATACAAGGACGTTTGCGCTCGTGTTTTCACTAAGAAAATTTGGATTGCGATTGAAAAGAGACGCTGCTTGACGACAGATACCCCGAGACGGAGTATAGTGCATCCGTGCAGTCTAGTGTTGACATCTGCGCATGATGCATTGCAGCACTTTTGAGAAAATGGACGTTTTTAGCTTCATTCTAAGAGTAGAGTCTGTGATTAGAGATGTAGGTTGGGTTCTATAGCTACAGTTTTTGTTTTATTTGTACTGGACTCTCAAAACAACAGCCCTCTTGCGACCTGCAACATGGGACCCATCATGCAGGAACGCACAGCATCCACGACACTGAAACGCGTCGTTTCTAAAGAGAAGATACGGGTTAAAAACGCTGAAAATACCGGGCCAGTGACCAGGTAGGCCTCATTCCACAATAAATACATTAAGACAGTACTAGCCCCTTTTAAAAAAATTTCCTCAGAGGCGAGCTTGACGAATCACTGCCTTGTTTCCATAGTTCAAAGAAAGGTAACAAGATGAAGAAGACAGGGGGCCAAGTGAAAAATGGGCTCTCAGGTCAGGATAAGGACACAGTGCCAACAGCCCAGAGGGTGAGTGACTTGTTTTTTGCATGGTGAATCATAGGAAGACTCAGTGTTGCAACATTAATGTCCTTGGGGTTATAGGCTTCATAATACTCAGTGATAGAGATAATCACCACATTTCCCAAATTATGTGTTTATTTTATTTTATTTTTTACAGGGTACTCAGTTAAGAGGGGGAAGGGTCAAAACTGGCACCACACGAAATACAAGCAAACTATCAAGGTAGGTGTGGAGGATGGTTTGGATTCTTATAGAAGTCTTGGCTGCAGTTAAATCCTCTTGAGCTTTTCCCTCACACTCTTCTCTCTATCTACAGCCCTGAAGAGGAGGGAGTCTTGAGACCTCAACTTCGCAAACACTCATCCACACAAAGGAAAGAAGAAAAGCGTGAAACTCAACGGATGTCACAGTGCTGCAGTGAGCTAGACCAGAATCGTGGAGGAATAGGGAAGAATCGGCGAGCCCTTTCCCTGCCTCTCTCCCCGATTGCAGGGCTGCGGCAGGTCCCAACAAACCCCCAAATGCAGTCCCCAGCCCCAACCCCGGAGACGCTACAAATGCACTACAACCAGAAGGAAGATGACACTGACAGTGCCAGCGATCTGTCAGACTCAGAGAGGCTGCCTATCTTGCCTTCCCCCTGTACCCCCTGCACTCCTCCTCACCTCAACCTCCGGGCAGAGGTTATCAACACTAATGACTTCCCACCAGACTTCCCAGGACCCCGCGGGGCAGTGGGTGATGGAGACGAGAGTGAGAAACCCAGCTACAGCTACCCAGACTTCCTGCCTCCTCCTTTCAACAGCTGGAGCCTGCGACAGCTGGCGGTATTCCTGCACACAGAAGGCCGCGGTGCCCCCAGGCCCAAGCCTGTAGGGCCCCTAGAGAAGTACCTGGAGAGGCTGCTGCAGCTGGAGTGGCTCCAGATCCAGACAGTGCAAGCAGAGAGTAACCGCCCGCCTGGGAGCCGTCCAAGGCCACAAGGCTTCCCCTCTTCCACCACTGCCCACCCGCCCAGGCCTC
>OMKZ01022129.1:135506-155417 GCA_900302535.1 Neoniphon sammara | reverse complement strand
CCACAAAAAAAAAAAAAAAAAAAAAAAGTTAAGATGTCTAAATAGGAGCAGCTTGATCTACTTATCAGCTCCACATTGGCCTCATTAAGGTATAGTCCTAGTTCTCTACAGCAAAACCAGGGTGGGGGAAGGAGTATGGAGTAGTCTCCGTTCATTTGTTCATCTGTCCATGACCCATGATATCCAATCACATTTTCAGAAAACTTGGGAAAATTATTCTGTATGTCTCATTACATTACAGCATTGTAAAAACTGCACAAATTGTCCCAGTAAGGGTACCACACTGAATCAGTGAGAGGAGCAGGGGAGTGGCCTACCTGTTAAAGAATAACTTGTTCTTTAAAATAATAATCTAACTTTCCTTGTTCTTTAAAATAGTAATTTTTGTATTTTTTATGTGAATAAACGTCCAGTTTGCTACGCTCTATGGCAGATCATAAAAGCTTTTACATTTGTTGTTCTAAATGAGTGCTAACAGATGGGTCCTCTGGCTTATTTTATGTTTCCAGCAGGAGCAATAAATAAATAGTGTAAGACAATTAGGGTAATTAGCAATAGCTACTATGGCTGAGGACATATGAAAAAAAAATCTCTGGGAAAAACACCTAATTAATGACTGCTTATCAGATTACCACTTCAATGATGAGATTCCTGACAGTTATGACATATCCTGCAATTTTAAATGCATGATAAGCTCATAAAAAATGATGCGTTGTTAAATTTGCCAACAGTATATGGAGTATTTAGAGTTAGTGTCACCTAGTCCACCCATAAAGCATTAAAATAGTTCTTACAGATTAATACATCAATCATTTAACACTCTGAAAGGGACCGTTCTTCAGAATGAGGACTTTTGATACTTGAGTACACTTACTGCAAATACTTTTACTTAAGTAAAGTTTTGATTGCAGCAATTTTACTTTTAATGGAGTATTCTCCCATTACTGTATTGCTACTTTTACAATATAAAGGAATTGAGTACTTTTTCCACCACTACTGTTGAAGTGGCATTGCTGAAGCTCATACCAATGCTAAGCTCAACCATCTTGTCTTTCTACAGCAACAAACTCTTTGAACAGGGCATTATGACCGTCATTACTGCAAGAAGTGCTTAATGATGAGATAACACATAAGTCACATTCCTGTGCAAAGCTAAATAAATGGCAGGACTACCACATCTCAAGATGTTTGCTGTACCCCTCTCTTTCTCAGCCACCCAGCCCTAATAAAACAATCAGCCATACTTTAAACTCTGACATAAACAGATGGACTAGGCTGGAGCTAAGAGAGCTTCAACCTGAATTTTGATGTATAATTTGGCAAGCTACCAAGGTGCATAACAAACATCTGAGTGTTACAGAACAGAGGCCTGGGCTAGCAAAGCAGGGTGGTCCATTGAGTCAGGATCTTCAAGACCTTCCTACCATGCAGATAAGCTACTGAGTAAAGTCAAACCTTTGCAGAGAGTTTTTAAACGTAAGTAATTACATGTAAATTACAGCTACTTGCAAAACAGAACAGATGTTTTAATAATTTTGTTTTTAATCAGCGCTATCATATTGGAAGTGAATATAGTCGATCACAATAGGGAAAGCAACAAAATCTAATGTGATGCAGCAGAATTCAAATTCATGGAACTTTGTTTTTTGACTTCAACAGCATCAGTGCTTGGACATACCTTAAATAAGAAATGCATGCCCTGGCAGTCTCTTTTCACCATGCTATGGGCTCTGTGCTCAGGAGCTGGTGGATATGTGCCTCTGTGTTGATTTAATTCTCCAACCCAGTGTCAGTATAACAATCCTCCTTTAGATCTCCTCCAAATCAATTTGTACAGATATCTTAAACATATCTAAAGGTGGTTATTGAAAACAAACTTGGATGTGATTTTAGGAATCAAATCTAAATAGGCAGCTATAGCATGTGGTGCTCTGATGATATGATCAGATAAATAATTCATACAGAGTAAAATCATAGATACTTTGACTTTCTTTTTGCAAAATAGTTTATTTGCCCAAGTCCACTTATCAGCTTAGTGGTGTGTATTTAAATAGGCCTATATGTTGTAGCCAGTCAAAAGAAAAAAAAAAGTTACTGTAGATGACCACAAAGCAATATTGTCTATTATAGGGAAAAATGCTTTAAAAGAAAAAAATAAGAATTTAGTAAACAGTATTAATTAAAGGGGCAATTCAAAAATCTTGTGCTTTTGAATGAATTTTTTTTTATGTTTTCCTTCTCAGCAGTTCTTCACAGCAGTAGTCTAATAGGAGAATTTGGGGGGGGGAGTGCATTATAAATAGCTTCTGTACAGTCACTGAATTTATGATAAACATTTGAAATCTGAGCATAAACATACAAGAGAATGTTTGTATCTTACCCACAAATCTTATGTTTCTCAGTCATACTTACAGAGGCATTTATAAACTTTGCAGGAAAAATCTTTTCTCACCACAAATTCATTTGTTTATCAACACAATTTAGCTGGATCATTGCGATTTCATGGCTATATGTTGGGGTGTCGTTCCAAATCAAAAGCTGTTTTCTCTTCAGAGTTTTCATTTAGTTCACTACCACATTAGAAACTGCACTGCCAAGTATAGTGCATGTGTGGTGTGTGTTTCTTGGGAGATGTGTTTATTTGCTCTATACTGAAGTTTTTCTTACTCAACTTGGCATCCACCTACCTCTGCAGAATTTCAACAAGTTTTTGTCTTAGTAAAAGGCAGATGTCTTCAATTTTCATCTGTGCAATGGCTTTTGGTTTGGCACTCGCGTCTCTTGAGAATTTATATCAGTCTCCAATAGACGTTTCACCTATTATGCTTATGCTCTTGGTTAACCACTCCTGTTTTTTCCTTATGCAACATAAAAAAATACTTTATGATTACCAGTATCATGGAATGGAATCTGTTTTTGAAGATCAGCCCATGTATTTGTTTGTCTCCTTCAAAACTTGCAGCCTTAAATTTCTGTAGATCTGAAGTTGTCAACACAGAGATTGCAATTTTAATAAAGAATCTTATTTTTTTGGTTACTTTGATAGGGGCAAATGGTCATTTCAACTGGTTGATGCAACTGATGCTCTGCATACAGACATTATAGCTAATTTTAGTTTCCAAAAGTTTCCAACTCCTTTACCTCGTCAGGCCTTTCCTATAAACAAAAAAGGAAAAAAATATCAAAAATGCCATTTTCTTTGACAGGCCTTGCTTCAACAGCTCAGTTTGGCAACTCTGGCTTCATCATTGTGTGGCTTTGCATGAATCTTAACGGCGCCACTCACTGCGAAGCATACCGCAGGTCGTACACTGGTCAAGTTCCAGTGGGTAATGCTTATCAGACCTGGTGAGCCAGATCCTCTCCATCAGACCACAAAGCAGGAAATCTGTGGGCTCTTGGGATACTCGCTGCACTGTAATTCATGAGGGAGACATCCACTTCAACTTGAAGGATGGTTAGACAATTAACCCTCACCTTTTTTTTACACTTTTACAAAGGCAGATGATTCAGAACAGTCACTGACCTTTCTCTGTCTGCTGTTCAAGCCACAACCTGCATGTAGGGAAATTTATCCATTAGAGTACAGCCTTAAAGCATGAAAGGGTAATTGAGTTGAGAAAATGTGCCGTCTACGTGATGCATCCTCACTTATACATTAAATGACGCAAGACAGATAGTTTGAGGTCAGGCCTGCTATCCTGACATGACAGGATCTGTCTCAGTTCTCCGACTTCACATTAAGGTCTGTGTGTCTTGGCTCTGTGGACTTTACTGTGAAGAGTATAGGCGTCAAACGCTGTCAGCATTTGGGGCTTTAATCTCACCTATGCATGCGTACAGAAATGACTTATGGCACTTCAGGGTATATAAAATAACCCATTTTATGATTGGCACATGTGATTAGCTCTGACGAAAAGTAGCTCAAGGAGGGCAGGCCTTTCAGGGTGAACATGTGGTGTGTGCTGCCCATTGATTTTGTTTATAGTGAAACAGTTGGCTATGCATTGTGAAAAGTTGAAATCTTCTTCCATTTAAATGCTTGAAATGGTTACCGTCATCAGATGTATTCAACCATATTACATCAAGCTCGATCATATTATTTTCTACAGGGTTATATATCTGTGTGAGGGTCCCATGTGTGACAATATATTCAAGGTGTGTGTGTGTGTGTGCGCTAATAAAAGCCACACTGTACATTCGACCACCGGAATGAACTGTCCCATTCTGAAATATTTACGATGCCTGTCTGTTTTTTCTGTGGTCCCACCTTGGTCGCTCCGCAGCACTGTACCCCAGAGGTAGCCTGAGCCTGCAAATCCCCAGACTTTGCACTCCCAAAATGTTTTGTAATATAACAGAAGAGCAGGCCAAGAAAAACAGGACAAAGTGGAAGCTGAAATCCTGCTGAAATAGATTACATTCCCATATGATTTACAGTTAAGCCTAGAATCCATTGCACTGAGTCTCATTCTACTGGAGAGATCAAGGGCAGCTATGATCAACACCTCACAGAGAAACCAGATATAAGACATTAAATGACAGAAAATGATCTGTACATGCTTTGTGTAACCATATATCTGACTGCCTGAGGTACACAAGAAGGAGGAGAATAAAACAAATATAAAGTTACTTAAGAATTATTACACTAATTTAAACTACACCACAATTTTCCTCTTTGGCAAACTTTATAGAGCCAGGATAAATTTTTAAAATGATAGCGCTAAACGTGCTTTACAAATACACAGTACTAGATGATACTGTTGGCTGCATACTGCCACCAACGCTACACAATTGTTAAGATGTACATTCTACATGTGGGGTTTTTGCCAAAAGTTAGTAATTTCTTCCATGCCCCAAGGCAAGGCAAGTTGCTTTATTTATATAGCACATTTCATACACAGAATTTATTTCTAAAGTCATGGTTGAATATTTTGCTAACTTCTCCTAGTTAATTTTTTTCTCCTTTCTCCTGGTCTACAGGGACTACTGGAGCGCTGGTATTCAGTGTGCATTACGCCCACTCTGTCTGCAGCAGGTCTCTACACTCTTGGAATACCATCTTTCTTTGGGCAAAGTGCTTTGGTATAGTTTTTTTTCTGTTCTTTGGCCAGCAGTAATGCTCCCGGGCAAAATGGTCAGGAGGTTAGGACAGGAGTGTTAGGATCCATTTGCAGCACAACTAGCCACAGCTTCAGCATGTCCCAATCCAACAATTGTAGTCTATGAAAGCTGTGCGAGGAGTGGCTCAACATTCTGGAAACAACTTGGAAATGTGCAAACAGGAACCACTGCTTATTCGTTTAATCTTTAGATAACACTAAGCTTTGGACGGCTCTCTCATGTTTATGCTGTTGTCTTCCTGCAACAACTCACCTACCGCGAGATTTCAGAGCGAGGCTTCTCCTTGAGCGAGATGTCTGTTAGACACACATCTACCTGTTATAATGTTGTCAGACACTTATAATAACAATTTGACCCTGTCAATGACAAAAACAAGCACTTTTAGTGGACGTACTTTGACGCGGAGAAATGCCCCATTGAATTACATTGCACCAGTTCTAAAAATTTTTGTCCCTTTTAATCATTTAGACCCAAAAAAGTTGGGAAAATAGGGCCACGGATTAGAAATACCAGAAATACCCTTGAAGCATGCTAGCCAAGCATTATATTTGTTCAGAGGACATTATGGACGTTATTCTACCACTGTACCAAGCTTTGGAAAAATTAACAGTGTTTATGTCTAAACTGGAAATGAGCTCTTCAGTGGTCCCCTTGTTGTTTGATTGGACCCATAATGTAGGGTTTGCCCCTTCCATAGACACACAAAGTTTGATGGTGTCGCATAAATCAGTCAGAGATTTTATACTTTTTTGTGAGAACCCATGCCAACCAACACATTCCTCTTTAGCCAATTAGTTTGAAAAATTAATACTTTTTCCATGCTCCATGGCATGATCAACCTTTCCACAGTTTTGTGCACATCCATTCATAGCTTTGCTGGCAGGTTTTCCTGGCAACAGACAAACAAACAGACAAACAGACAGCATAGGGAGAAAACAAGTCTCGTCCAATTCCACTGGCAGAGGTAATAAAGCGAGCAATAAAAATTAATGAAATGGGCGTTCTGGTGGCTCAGTGGTTTAAAGCGCGTAGCATGTAACCACTGCAACCTGGGCCTGAGTCGGGACTGGGGCCTTCGTTATGCCATCCCCTTCTTTCTCTCCCCTGTCTTTCCTGCCTCTCTTCACTATAGATTATCAAATAAAAGCAAATATGCACTTAAATGAATAAAACAGTAAACCAGGTTTGTCTCATAAACACCTTTTATTGCCGTTGTCAGCCATGCCAGAGTAATTCGATATCCAAGGAGATTTTCACTCGTACATTGTATCATCCATGATCATATGCATACACACATCTCTAACCTCAGAATTGTGAAGAGGTCCCTCTCAGAAAACCCCCAAAAACTGTAGCCTGCAAACATGCACGCGTCATGTGACCACAAAACCACATGCAGTCAACTCTCAGACAGCATTCTGTCTCAACAACTATGGTCAGGGGAGTGAAAACACAATATGGTCTTCATTTGTGTGGAATTCTCTGTTTCCCAGCTTGGGGAATGCGCTAGAGATTTGGGGTATGGCACAAAACCCTGGCCCTGGGGAATTTGGGAAAGAAACAGAGGGTGGTCATGAGACTAAATAAGGTTCACTAGATACCTCTGTAGGAAAGTACATGTCCAGGACACTTACATAACCCACAGACACATGAAAAGGTGTAAAGGGGACTTTGGATCATCATGCAAAAACACAGAGAAGTATCTGAGCATAAGCTGCCTTCTTAAGTGACACTTTATTTGGACATTATTGTTGATGCTGAACCATCAGGTGAAAAAAAGCAGATGTTTAACCAAGTGTCATTTGTCTATTAGGTCCATCTCCACAAACTGTAACTCCTCTGACCTTAGCCTAAACCCAACTCCAACCCAAACCCTGACCTTTTTTAAACCTAAACCCTTCCACAACCCTATTTCTAACATCAACAAAGTCCAACAAAAGGGAAACTGAATAGACTTTTTAGTGACACATTATTATAACTTGACAGAAAACTATCATCATTGAACTATAAATTGTGATCCATTCCTACCCTGTAGGATTGTGTGTGCTGTATGTATGTGTGTAAGTATGCAACCCACTGTCAAGTCTCTTCTACCCTGTATGCGTGCGTGTGTGTGTGTGTGTGTGTGTGTGTGTGTATGTGTGTGTTTGTGTGTGTGTGTGTGTGTACACCTCATACTCAGTCAGAAAACCTTAATCTTTTACTTAAAATCTTAAAATAGTTAAAGGTTAATTACATGGATTTTCATCTTATAGTCATTAGTTTGCCTTCAACAACTCAAACAGAAACAGTATAAATTGAAAGCAGAACACAATATAAAAGTTGTACAACTCAAGTTGTACAGCCCACGTACAACTACAAGTTTCATTATGCTCCAAGTAAATAATCCGGTTTCATGCTTCCTACATTCAAGTTTGATTTTATGGCAATCTGATGTTTGGCAGTAATGGTTACTCCAGGATGCAGAACACAAGTGAGAGGAAATTGGAGTTAGAGGCTGAGTGAGGTAGGTATGTTTTCATAGTAATAATCTCAGTGGAGCATTAGGTAAACCCACATTAAATCCACTGGTAGCCTTATTGCTGCAGCTGAAATATTCGCATCTGCACACAATGCCTCAGTCAAATTCCTAGATATGATCCCATATAACTTCTACACTGTTCACACATAATTTATTGACTGTTTTCTGGAGTGTTTCATACTGACAGACTGAACATATTAGAAACAGACACATACGCACACAAACCACCACTTATCCCACAGCAGCATCATTCCAAATAACGAACTGAGATGTGTTAACTCAATTGAGTTGAATTCAGGTGAAATTAATTAAACTGAGATGCCTTGAATTTATCTGAAACTGAAAAATTAAAACACATAAAATTGCATATTTAATCTTAAACCCATATCCCACTAAGAATCTATGTATCGGCACAAAACAGACATACTGAGAAACTAAGCCCCAAAGCCCCACAAGGTTCAGATTCCCAAATAAGGCCCCTGCGGCTAGATATTTACATGAACAATGAAACAAATCTAGAGGACCAGCCAGTATTTACAATGTCTGGTCCAATCTTCTAACTCTCCTGTAAAATCCTTCATCCCACTTATGTCGACCCCCACTTTGGCTGGACTTAACTCTTGAAGGCGTCCCTGTAAAACACAGAAGTGTCCATTCAGGGAACCAAACATGTAAAACAGTAGTCTTCCTCTGCTGTAATCTTTTGGTAAAATTAAAATATGGGCATGCACATTGTGCCAGGAATTTTATTGCCTTTTGCCCCTCTCTTGGCTTCTGCGTTTGTATGATTGTATGGTAAGTTGGTTTGAAAATGTGGTGTATGTTCTGCAGGGAAAAGTTCCGCCTCCACCTCCTGCCTGTGCATGCCACTGCAACTGCAAATCAACATCTGTGCACGTGCACACACAAACACACGCACACACACACACACACACACACATACACACACCCACACCAGTTCTAGTATAGTGTAATTGTAGTCATCACTCATTGCAAAACCTTAGACAGTCACACCAAAAATCAACAGCAATTTACTATCAAAATACAATCACCATCCAAGATGATAGCCTCCATGAGCTGAGCAAATGTCTACCTTATCAGCTCCATTCTTTTTTGTTACTTAACTTGTGTTATGATAAGATGAACTGAGTCTAATTGTAAACCAACTTTACTGTAAAATTAAAGCTAATAACCTAGGAATGGTAAGCCTGCCTCTTCTGTAATGCAAACAAAAACACAGTTAATGTGGTGTCAGTGTCTAGCTAAAATCATTAACTGTAATTACATGCAATTTGTCTGACTGATCTAAAAACATTAAATTGAAATGTCTCTGTGGTGGCGGTAACACCAGATACATAGCTTGTCTAATGCAAGCAAAGCCTGAGATTTACTATGGAGGGAAATTCAAAAGAAGGAAATAAGAATGGTTGTAAATCCTTTGGTGGGTTGTATGGTTCATATAGGATGGCAGGGTAGTCTGGTTCTTTCCAAACGCAGCAGGAATGTGTATGTTGGCCTTGAGGTGAGTTTGTCCAGACTTGCAAGATTACAAGCCTCAGAGCAGTAGCCCTGAGGCACAGGAGTAATAAGATGATGGATTTCTCTAGTCCCAGAGGACTTAAGCGTGAACCTGACACTTTTTATAGGCCATGGCTGCTGGTCATTGATCCTCAAAAAGATGTAAGCATTTAAATGTTCCAGAGAGGTTTTAGAGTATTTCCTCGGGTTCGGAGTTCTGCTGCTCAGGGCACACTCCTTTCTATTTCCAGGCAAAAGGGCCTTTTAAATTAAACTTGGTGGGTGGCGGGTTAATCTCTGCCTTACATCTGGCAGTGATCAACAGCAGATTGATTATTCTGTAGCATTTTGGACTCAAGATTTGCTTAATTTCTTCTCCTGTGTGTGTGTATGTGTGTTTGTGTTTGTGTGTGTGTATGTGTGTGTGAGAGTGAGAGTGAGAGAGAGAGAGAGAGAGAGAGAGAGAGCAAACCAACTTTACTTTACTCTACATATCTTGAAGTTAAAGTTATCCCAACATTACTGTTTACAGTCTCAAAGGGCTTTACAGGCCCACAAGTTTACAAGAAACAAAACAGGGCGACGCCTCCTGACTTAACCCTCTTAGAGGACAAGAACAAACTACCCCAATAACACAAAGGTAGAAGGGAATAAAAGAAGGACCACAGAGAGAGGGGGCCCCTTCCTGGCCAGCCAGGAGTGCAGTAGGTGCCGACCAAGTGGGCAAACTACTTCATTTAAATTAACCAATTACACCAAAATAAATAAATAAATAAATAAATAAAAATAAAATTAAAAAAAATAGTAATTGGACAAGTTACAAAATTTAAGGTTACGTAGAAGTTAGTTTGCTAAAAATGGAAGTACAGGCGATACAATGTGAGTTTTACAGAGAGAAACACTGGCGGAAGAAGAAGTGACAGAAGCAGACAGGGACGATGACCGGCCACGAAGCTGCAGCAAAAGCCAGGATGACTAAATTTGACTCATAACTAATTTTTTACTCATAAAAACTGTAGTTAAGTGTATCTGCAATGATATTTTTACTATATACCAGTTCCAGATATTAACAGTGCATTTTTTACCACTAGGTCTGTATTCACAAAGTGATGTTGACTAATGGGCAACAAATCCATAATGTCATTTTGATACCTTAACTTTGATTTACAAGGAATCTCAATTGTTTTCTAAACAATTCACTTTTACTATTAAAAAAGACCAATCATATCTACAATTAGATTTTTACAAGTAGAAATTGAAATTCCAGATATCAACAGTTTTTTTTCCGGTTAGTAAAAATACAAATTTGACATAGCTCTAATTTTTATGAGCAGCTGCTAAAAGCATTCAGTTTCTTAAAGCTGTAGATATCTAGAATTCAGTCAGTGTTGACTAGATTGTATATTGTTGATATGGCAACTGATATCACAAATTAGAAGTCATGAATCAATATGACAACCACTGGATAAATACATTCCATTGCACTCGGCTCCACATACAGTAGTGCTCCATCTGCAGGAGGTGGGCGGGTAACCAAGCCTTTCCAAATCTGCTATCTTTTATTAGGGCTACTTGAGGGCGGAGTGGCTTGGCGGGGCATCACTTCTCCTTTTGCTCCGCAGTGAATCACCTCACACGGCACACTTTGTTAACCGTTTAGGGATTTTGGAGCCCTTCTCAGTAGCCCTCTTTACTGGAGCGGGCAGTTCTTCACGCTCACCTACAAGTTACACAGGATTTATGACGGGACACCAAATATGAAAGGAATTGTGCGAAAAATATCCGCTGATCGAAGGGTTATTTTACATTTGGACGATATGAGATGAGTGGCACATGAACATCTCCAGAGAAGTTTATGGATTTTTACTCGATGCTGATTGGAGATTAATTTAACATCGGAGCTGCATCTTCATAATGACCGATTTTGGGAATATCTGATATGGCACGGATATCCATCGCCCCGAGACTCATGTTTTTCATAATACTGGCGTTAATTCTCTTACAAGGTATGTATTAGGGCCGCAGCAAATTGTCTCATATTGTTCTCTCTGCACTTATAGCGAAGAACGATATTTTCACACATTTCTTGTATGTGCATAAGGTGTCTTGACGTCGGCTGCCTTGGTTAGATCCGAAGTCAAACCTGGAGGTCTCCCGGACTCAGTGAAGGGGGGATCTCGCAGTGTGTTTGGCTCCCGGGGACCAAGGGATTTACCACAGTCTGATGTAACAGAGGCAAAGACAAGATCCAAGCGGTGCACCTGTTATTCCTACAAGGATAAAGAGTGCGTCTACTACTGTCACTTGGATATCATCTGGATCAACACTCCTGAGTAAGGCTAACTTTATAATGCAGGAGAATTCCCCCAGCTGCCCATCAAATAATCTAAACCAGTTACTAATAATGCGGCAATCTACTGTTATTGACAACACTGTTTTTTGTGCACAGAGATAAAATGTGATCACTGCAGCTCCAAGACTTGACCTGTCGCCTATGGGAACGCATTTAAAACAGACGAGGCTGCTTTGCGCAAAGCAAACGGGAGTTATGCACCAAAGCCAAAATTTTATTACATTTTCAGTAATTGCTTCCCCCAGGCCCAAAACACAGTGACAGCTTAGCTCATAGCATCCAACAGAAATAATTTTTCTGCAAGGCTAAAGTTTTGCGGAATTAAAGCAGTGCTTGTTACTGCAAGAGCAAGAGTCTCTGTCTTTGCCCCTCCTTCTCATCCTTTGTCTTCACTCCATTGCTCTCAACTTCTTTATCTTCAACTCCAGCCTGTCAAAGATCTTTGATGACTGCTTGAAAAATGTGCAATCAATGAACTTCAAGGTTATTTTTGTTCATATTACTTAGTCACAGGCTGCTATGATGGTCACTGTCCATGGTGCTGATGTGCAAGAATGGGGAAGGGCATTTTCAAGTTCAATTTCAAGTCATGTGCACTGGAAAAAACACAGCCTGCAAATTGCAATGCAGTGAAAAGCTTGTGTCCTGGATCTACCCCCTTACAAAACACTGCTAAAAATGAAAAACTGTGCCAGTGCACAGTGCTGGGTGCATTATATCCAAATTAAAAGGATAATTAAAAGACCAATAAAACAAAAACAATAAACAACCCACTGATTGAGACCAGGCTTAAATTTCAACCTCTGGCCCCGTGTGTTACTCCTAAAATCTTCACCACTTGTTTGGGACATATTTGCCAAACTGCAGTCCAACAGCACGATCTGTGCAAGGTAGCTACAGGTCTTTAAGTTTTTACTGCACTAGCGCTATGGGTAAACTGTGTTTTAACTGTGTTTTTTGGGGGGCTTTTCTGCTATTTTGGATAGTTGTAGTGGAGAGAGACAGGGCAGAGAGAGGAGATGACATGCAGCAAAGGGCGCGGGCTGGAATTGAACCATCATAGATACATGGTACGTGCTCTACACGGTGAACAGTGGGGGCACCCCTGGTACATTGTGTTTTAGTTGCACAGATTTACTTCCTGGCATATCTGACGTGCACAATACGCATCAACAAACCATGATATATACACATCCAAATCCTTGTCAATCAAATGTTTTCATGATCACAAACAATCAAATGCTCCCATCACCCTAGTCACAACTTTGTGGTGTCCATTTGTTCATGTACAAGACAGAATATTCTCATGAGTTTGGGCTTGTTCCATGAACATACACGAAAGCAGCTAAATCTGCTTTCTGCCCTGTCATGAGCGTACTGTAATAGATCCCAGATCCCACTGAAGCAGAGGCTGAGACTGAATGGACAGAGATCAGAGAGAACTTCAAGGTCTGTCATGCAGAGCTGGTAATGGTCTAAAAAAAGGCTGATATTTCATTCTTCATCCAACACTTGACCAGACTGTGGCTATAATGGACTACTCACTTCTTACTGGGAGCTGGGTTTGTTGGCAGTCCCCGCATTGGAGTTGACAAGTGTTGTGTTACTATACTGTAAATGTAATGTCAAATCATTTTGATTGTTGATTACAGCTTTTAGTCCGTATTTAAAATGAATTATTAGAAATAAATCGCTTGATATGACTTAAGTGACCCACAATTTAGATTCACATATAATTCTCCTTTGCCAGAGGTGCACTCACTGACTGTTTATGCACAATGATTTATGTTACATGTACAGATATTTACAGACTTTGAAACTAGGCAATAAGTAGTTACCTGCTTGCATAATCACGGTAACATGAAGTTTTTCACCTTCTCTGATGGTATTTATAGGACCTGCATTCAACATGTGGCATACCACAGATTAGTAACGCCACGTTAACATATCACTCTCCTCACCTTCTTGATTTAGGGAACGGTGCTTTGTTCCGTCAACGCCAACCGCACATTAAAAGCTTTGGCAAGACAGAAGGAAAGCATTCTTTCTTCTTCTTTATATTTGTGCCAAGACTGCCGTTGGGTGTTTCAGGTACACAGCCCACTTTATTCCTGGTTAGCAAGTTGGGACAAATTGGCATATTTTAAAGATTGAGTGGCACAGTGGCATATATTGTAACTTAAAAATGGAGAGTGTTTTTAAATATGTGTGCTCATACTGTGCTTAAAGCTGGATTATGCATGAAAGAATGAGTATGCTGCTGATGACATTATTTAGTTGTATCTAGTTAACGACTGGGTGTGGAAAGTGAACAGGAAGGGCACGATGTCTCTCAATGTGAAGTGTCCTTGAATGAACATTTAATCCCCAGCTGTTTCAAAAGAGCTGCTCATTGGCTAACAGCGCAAAACTGCGGTTTCTAACAGGTAGCTTGCAGGTACAAGTGTGTATGTGTATGTGTGGGACTCTCCATTCTGTTTTGACTGCTTCCCCAGACTACTATGATAAATACAAATGCTTTTAGCCAGGTTTCCCGGTTGTGTAACAGCTGGGTTTGTCAGTGTTTCTGTCAAGCCTCCTCACACGGGTGCCTTGAGCTGTGTCCGTACCTGTCAGGATTCTTGACAAGATAGCTTGTTGACAATTTTGAAATAGTTAATTGAAACCTTTAAGAGCCTCTGGGACTAAATTTTGAGCTCAGCTGCAATAGGCGAGAGCCAAGGGATTCTCACTGGATTTATGAAATACATGTGAATCTAAACTGGAGCACTGGAACACTCTGCGTAACTAAGCTGTACTGTAAATTCAGATCACAGTAAGAGTTTCTGTCTGTTTAGAGGTGTTACTCAGTCACTCAGAGTGCACTTTGGACACTGTGGCCAGAGAAGTCACAGCAGATGTTTCTAACTTTTAAAACTGCTACAAGGAACTTTTCATTTTGTGTTGATTTCACTGGCCCCTGCGAACAAAAGTAGTAGTGTTTCCTGGGAATGAAGGCTGCATTTCCCATGAGCACCACCGCCTCGTGTCGAAAAGATCTTTGCTAGCACGTGCATTTGTTTTGGAAGAGAGTGAGAGGAAAATGCAGCTTATTTTTTATTACTATTTTTTTCTTTTCTAAACAGCTGTCTGCGGGATGCATAGCAATGAGGTCATGTATCTATTTGTGGCTATCTGAGATTAATAATTGTAAACTAACGATGGTGAAACAAAGTAAACTTTGCTTCAGTAACATTCATACACCCAGGATACATGTTAGGCTGCATTTACCACCAAATACAGCAATGCGGCATCTTCCTGCAGGATTGTGTGGAGGTGTGGATGTGTTAATTTGTGTTTTAGAACATAAACTGTGAACCAATCAGAAAATAACTGTCTTGCTCGTGCTCTCAGCTCGCTCGCACTCTTTTTCTTTCGTCTTTTTTAAAATGAGTCAGAAAGGAGACAACAAGTCTTATTTTACTTTTAACATTATCAAACAAAGCAAAATGACCTCCTTTTGTCCTAGTAGCATCTTTGTACTCCCTCATGTTACAATGCTACGTGAAATGTAAACATAGGCTCTTCTGGTTTGTGTGCCATAAAACGTTTCGTCTGATTTCACAAGGAATCTGACCCGGTGGCAGGCATGTAGAATAACGATATAGAATTGGCCCATATTTTAACTGATGGTCTCGTTTGCTTATGTAGGTCATATAGAGGCATCAGTATTAAATTGGGACTGTTTCATAACCAGTTAAAAGCTGCCCCTCCATTCCGGTGAATATAGGCTTTATATTTCTGTTTTATACTACAGTCTGCTCCATGTGCTATGCTCAGTGCATGCTGGATAAGATATTTGCACTCAATAGGAATAAGCTGGTATGAAAAATGGATGGATGGATGGACTATGACTTGCATAACCTTTATATTTACATGTTTTAATGTGTAACTACTGACTCATTCCATCCTCCCCTCTGTTAGACCTTCTAGGCTTTCATAATCTCTCCTTTTTTTCTCTTCCACAATAACTAAGCATCAGACTGTATCAAAACTTGGCTTCTTTGCTCATTAATATTTAGCCTCAAGAGAGTTTTTCTGTATAAGTGGAGACTCAAAGAAGATGGAAAAAGTCAATATCGAGCGTGCATTTTCTGTTTTCCCAACCTGTGGGTGACAAGAAATGACTGCCAAACCGCAGGTAATACAGATTCTGTTTTGATCATTGTTTTTTCTTTTCTTTCTTTCTTTCCTTCTTTTTCTCTTTTTTTTCTTTTTTCCATAACACTGCAGAAACACACAAAACACAATCATTGCAAAACCAAACTTCACCCAATTCAAGACAGAATAATGTTTTGCAAGACAGTTTCCCAATTATGGTCAATTCAGTGTACAATGCATAAATTGATATAATTTAGTGAAGCAGTTTGACTCTGCCTGTGGTTGTAGCTTACATGGAAAAAGGGAGATTGCTCTGTGTTTGGCTACATATATCAGGAAAGAGAATTTTAAAGTCAACTTCTGAGATACAGATGAAAAAATAGACACATGATACACATGATTGTTTTCTCATTATACATGGGTAAGACAGACACAGAGGACGGGTTAAGCTGTCTGGAAATACATACATGTAGTCGTCTTTTTTACTTTAAAGAACTACTCTGACTTTGTGTGAGTTTGATCCACTGATCATCCAAGTCACTATGAATATAATGAAGGTATCGCCATTAAAAGTATCTCTGTGTTTCCAGTAGATAGCTCTGTAGCACACAGAATGTTGAGTAATTGCTGATAACTAGCATCTAGTTGTCATCACTTATCATCTTAAAAGTGAGACAGTGCTATTTTCTATGAGCTCTGAGGCCAGATGGATAGGTCATTATAATGATGTGACCAAATCTGCCAGGCTTGCTCAGGGGCTTAGTAAAATTAAGAGAAAACTGGGCAAAACTGAAGCACTTTCAATAGGATAAGATCTGTCTTCCTGTGAGGTTTCATGTGCAACTTGTTTTGCTTACAGAGGAAGTGAGTGAAGACAGCTAAGGTTTTTTTGTATTTCAAATCCAACTCATGCCAAGAGAGCAGAACTTGAAGTGAGAAATATCCTCAACAATCTTTGGACTGTATTTTGGCACCATTTTTAAATGATTGATATGTTGATTTGTAACATGTAGATGCTTCAGGGATGAATGTGCCAAGCTGTTAGTGTTTGTATGTGTGGATATTAGTACTTCATGTTTTTGTGAGAGCCTGTTAGTATGAAACTGTTTTTGTGTTTGTACAAAGTAATACAGTCAATGTGAGCCATTTGTTTTTGTGCATGTGAGAGATGCAGTCTGAATTAATTTGCCATTACTCCTTTAAATCTATGAATGGAACAAAAGTAAGTCCTGATGTTTCACATAAGGAAGCCAAAACAGCTCAAAAACACTCACTTTTGCCTTTCACGGAAACCCTTTGAGCCACAAACACTTTTTTGTTTAAAGCCACAAACACCTCTTTTTTAAAAGATCAGGAATTACAAAGTTAAATCCTTTATTGGTTGTCAAAAAGAGAAGGATGGATGGAGTGAGATGAAAAGAAGAGGGAGGCGCTGCCAGCCTGGCTCTCCAATAACACATAGTGCCATCCAGATGGCAGTAGGTATGGAGTGATGGTCTCTACTGATGTAGTACAATTGATCTCTGAAAGTCATACTTCAAGCTTATCATTCACTCCCACCAAATCCTCTGGCTGTCTACTTTTTCCGTGATCATTTTCCACTGGTCACTCAACTAAAAACAAATGTACAAAAGCCTGACATATGAAGGAATGTATGCTGTAAAACAAGGCAGATTCAGCAGAAACTTTTCATAGTTTCTTTTTTTGTTGTTGAAAGCTTCAGTGTATGCTCTTCTAAACCATTAACAGATGTGGTTTTAGATGCTTCACATATGGAGAACAGGAGTGCAGAGATAAAAGGCCACTGGGTAGTATGCCCAGGTTTATGTAAAGCTACTATAATAGTTTGCATTCAGGTTTGACCAGTATAGGCTTTTGAATGCCAATACCAATGTATTAAGCTTCCAATATTCAGTATCTTAAAATCTGACCATTTTCATGCCTGAAAGAATACCAAAATTACAATGATATTGTGCTTCCCCTAAAAGTTTATTCTTAGTAGGGTGGAAACAGCATTTATACCATTCAGTGACTTTAAAACTCTCAATTAAAACCCATACTAATAAAATTCTTTGAGGCGGTTCTTTTAGGTTCAGTAAAAGAAAAACAAAATTGTTTTACAGATTGTTTTTGTGCAACTGTTGTCAGGGATGTGGTGACATAAGCAGCTGACTTCTCATATTTAATAAAATGACAATATTGACCTGATATGTCAGCAAAATGATATTAATCTCATCCTAGTTTACAGTGATGCAGTTGTGGTGACTTCAGTAAATTATTTAGATAAGATCCTGTCCTTACAAGCCTTGGATACTTAAATAAATCAGTTGCTGACATCTTTAGAGAGATCTAAGTTGGGATGACTATCATTACATGAAACTATAATGTGGTTACTTTATTATGCAATTAAGCACCCATTTGACATCATTACTTTTTTGTATGTGCCTCCACCTCCTAGACGCACGGTGCCCTATGGAATGTCAAGCTATCGCGGATCTCAGCGGCTAAGGCGTGCCGTTGATGGATTGGTCATTACACATGAGGGGTCAAGGCCTCAGCGCTGCTTTTGTGCTGAGCCTGAGGCCGATCCTGGGTGCCATAACTTCTGTCAGTCAAAGTAAGTTTTTTGCACTCACTTGCTTGAACTTTTCTCTGTTGCATTGTGAGCCTCGTTCATGTTGTCGCCTATCCCATCATGCCGTACGCATGTTGTTGCTCACATTTAATTTACTAGACAGGGAATGAAGGTGAACTGTTTGCCCTGTGAAATCATCTTTGTTGTGCAACTATCTTGAACACAGCATGCAGCTACATTACAAAAACACACACATCTCAGTAAAACAGGAAAGTCTCTGCCATGTTACCATGTTCAACAAATGTTTTCACGCTACGTATTGCATAAGTTTAGAATTGATAAAAAAAAAATCCACTTAAAACAATGGAATATTAATAATGCAATACTTTTGCTAGATTTCCATGCAGTCTTTCTAGTTTGATACATCATAATTAGCACAGAAATACCCATATGGTTCCCCAGCTACCATGGAGGATTGTGCAGTAATCCCTTTTTATTGCTCTAATCCCAAGTGTTTGTTTGAAGCCCCCTGCAGAGTGCACCTAACAGGACTGTCTCCAGGCTCCGTGGTCCTGGCTGATGATTCGTCGCTCTCCATCTTCACCTCTTCCCTTCGGGGGTAACGGACCATTCCTCCTCTTTGGCCCCAGCTCTCCTTTTGGCACACATGACTCCACAGGTATACTTAAGTTCAAGGACAGAACACTGGAGCATCGTGCTGCCGACATTCCATGGCACCATAATTCAATTCTCTGAACAAGTTGCATCAGGCCAAGTGGTTTCATGAACTCGGTAACAAATCTGGTACAGATCCCTGGAGGCTATCCCCTGTTGTGTTCCCTTATGAGACTAGCATGAGGATTACTTTTATTGTAACATAATAGCCAGTGATTTGATATCTATCAGGCATGATCAGGCAAACCCTTATATATTCATACACCATGTAAAGAAAGAGTTGTTGTTGCTGTGCACTTTGTTGTACTTCCTGAATCTATTTTTCAATACAGTGAGATAACTGTATTCATTTACACCTATAAGAAATTATGGATGAGACATTTCTAAAGACAAAAAAAAAATTCAGAAATAAGAGATGCCCTTGGCAACTAAACTGCCAGTTGTAAATCTTGTTTTTTTCCCCTCATCTCCACTGGCTAAGCAATGGTTTACTCTATGACAACTTTAGTTCCAGTCTTGTTAGACCCTTTAAACTGGATATGAGACTGTAGGAAAGTGTCTTTAGAGTTCACAGGCGTCTTAAGACAAAGAAAAAAATAGAGCACCTAGAGATAGTCACATAGCTAAGTTCCCGGCCTGGAGATATATGGAGCCACAGCCTAGGGGTTGAAGGCCACACAATGTAGTTTCCAGCTGTTAAAAAAGAACCAGAGTAGCCAGATAAATCAGAAACCTCCAACGATAACATGCAGGGATAAGAGAGGAAATGCTAAGTGTCCAAATGGACCAGTTTTATCTTTTTAGGATTTTTTAGAGCATTTTGGATCCCTCCAATGTAGAAATCTGTAGATTTCTGCATGATTTTCCCAGTAACAGGAGTTTTATATTGAGTAAGTCCTGTACATAGCAAAAAAGTTATAGAAGCTTTACAATAATGCAAGAATTAATGTGTGTGTGTGTGTGTGTGTGTGTGTGTGTGTGTGTGTGTGCGTGCGTGTTAGGGTGTGC
>OMKZ01022129.1:95915-113920 GCA_900302535.1 Neoniphon sammara | reverse complement strand
TTTACCCACCAAAAAAAAAAAAAAAAAAAAAAAAAAAGTGACACATTTTCTCACAGACATAAATCATTTGTAAGAGGATCGGAAAACATGATTTCATCTATAATTATGTTCCTTCTCTGAGAAACATTTTGTTCTGTGTCACCCTCTGGGGAATATGACAACACAACAGTGTAAATGGTATGTAGGCAAAGCAGAGTTAAAAGATTTATGATGCTGCTCAATCCCAGTACATAGAGATAATAACTGCACAAATTATAATGCTTTATTTATGTAAGACAGGGCTTGCAGCTAGTTAGTTTTTTATACATTGAATGCTGCTCAATGTTTCTTGTACTGCACTGAAACTACAAATTATATAATTACATTGTTAAAATGGAGGTATAAAACAAATGACATGTTTTAGGGGACTGACTCTGCAACAAAGCCTAATGAGAGAAGGTTTTTCAAGATGTAAACAAACCAATATTGTTTTACTCTTAAGTGTCAAAATAAGGCATGCATGTAAACTGTGCTCTGTCCTCAGGGCTGGGATGATACGACGATGATGGTATATGACTGCCACCATGTGGAGAAATATTTACACGACTTGGTGATGTTACTTGAGCGTTGGCTTGCTCACACAGAGAGGATGACACCACAGGAAGTCCTGTTTGACTTTTTCTATGGATGTGAGGTCACTTGTGTCTTCAATAAAGCCTCTGTTTACCAAGGGGGAAGCAGTGATATTCAAAGATACCTAGTAGCACACAAATAAACAGATCCTTTAGCGTTAGTTTACAGTCGGCATGCTATCATCCCTGTATGACAATCAAACCATTCTGCCACTCAGCTTTGCATATTCTGTAAGCAACTGAAGGAGACCCGCTGAAGCATGACAGGAATTGATTAGCCTGTATGCATATTTGCATTTGTAGAGAACACTTGTCCATAAAAGCCAAAGAGGGCGTTCAGTACACACAGTTCCTATGAGTCACCAATGCAATACATCACCCACTTAGTTTTCTACCATTCAAGACTCTGCTTGCTATGCAGAGCACAGTGTGACACATTTTTCTAAATGATGTACTGTATAGTGAAGATATACTCCATAAATTATTTGAATGTAAAACGGTCAAGGACTAAGGACCAGTAGATATATGATGAAATGAAAGAAGAGGATCTCTTTTCTAACATTTACCGTGAAATAACAACTCAATTGACCTCAGATATTCCAATATGTAGCCACTCGACTGTATAAATTTGCCCTCCTACCATCAAAGGAAGATTTAAAAAATGAAGCGAAAAAAGTCTTACAATTCTTCAGCTTGTTTCCAGGCATTCATCTACATATTGGTCCTCTGTGGCCTAGTAAATTCATTTGTCAACAATTATCAGTAACATCAGCCATTAGTTTTATGCAAAGCAAACAGCATTGATTTGCCATTAATGATGCCAAATGCCAATATTCATCAAAATTAAATATAAACTTCCGCTGTCTGACAGATATACACATTAGGTGTGAGGGCGCATTTGGCAGAGACAAGCTGCATCACTGTTCTTTATTGCCTTGCTAAGAGGTCTGAGATCAGGTTTAAATCACTGGGGGGGAAATAGTGATTAGGTAGACCAGAAGCTCTGCACACTCTAAAAGTGTGTGTAGCTGGCTTGATTGTTTATTACAGAGTAGTTTCTTCTATATAGGGAAGTGTCACTCTGGAATTGGACCTTTGACTGGACAATGCACCCTTGAATCCTTCTATTCAATGCAAAGAAAAACATTCAGATAAGTTAATTGTGAGGTTGATTAAATTTGCCCTCCTATTGTATTTAGAGTCCTTGATTGTTTGGAATCCAGATTCCACCTTTCAAAATTATAATAAGAGGCCTAATAATAGTACAAGCGGGCTTTATAGCCTAAATATAGCTGCTGCTGAACTCTATGCTTGTGAGCATCAAATGAGCCTTATTTTTGATCCAGTCACGATGCTAAACGTGTGGCAGGATATGCTCGGAGAGATGACCCGAAAAACAGTTAGGCAAGTGGTGTGCAAGAGATGCTGCGTGTCATAAGCGGAGCTGTGCTCACATCACGCACGACGTTAGGAGTTCCCTTGCACCGTGAAAACGCCCCTCTACTCTTCTTCTCGCCCTTCCCGACTGCAAGCCTTCCCTGCCGGCTGTGCTTGTCTGCTACATCCCAGCCTATAGGGCTTCATCTCCCGTGGCAGAGGAAAGACGCTCCGGGGCGGTGGCGGCGGCCGTCTTGCGTTGCCTGTAATCTCAATGGTCAGAATCCGGACTGAAGCCTGACACCCGGACGTGACAGGACAGGTAGAGCTGCAATTTGTTCTGCATTTTCTCTGCTAGAGCGCTGGTGACAGCCGCACAGGTGCATGCTACATTTACTGGTTGTTACATCGCGCTTACAAAATAGGTATGACATTGGAGCCGACACATTTCTTGCGTATGGGAAGCGTCTTAACGCCGGTGTCAAGCTTTGCACAATACCGTGCTCTGACATGCCCCGTTAAGACGCCGCTTTGTGCCTCAAGTGTCATGGTCGGATGGAGAGGGTGTTGCCATAGCTCTAATCCGACCAATATGGTCGGTATGCTGCTTTAATAAGCTGCACAGAATCAGGGCATCTTTTTTCAGGCATATCAAGGCCCAGTAGGCTGATACAGTGAGCAGGTGCACCTTTCTCATTATCTTACAGCATCAGAAAGCACCTTTCAGTTCAATTGCACAACCCAAGTCAAATTCTTTCGACCTATTCCTGAACAACTAAACCTATATTTAAGGGCTGTAATTTCCCAGTCTGGAGCTAAAGGCTAACAGCTGATGTTAAAGATAATGAGCTAATTGAGGACGGAGTGTATTGTCGCGGGCGTGGCAAAGGGGGCAGGCGTGGGCGCGTCGGGAGGTCTCCCAAATGTGTGAATTGTAGGCTAGTGTGTGAAGTGAACTGCTAAAACGGGAATTTCCCTTAAATTGAGTTTGATGATTTTACACAGCACAAAAGGTGTTTTTTTTTCTTTTCTAAAAATTACATTTTTTTCCAATCACTCTCACGAATTTTGTCATTACCTTTTGCCCTAAAGTAAAATGTGATCCTAATTCTTGACCTACATTTCTTTATTGAGTTCCAGTGCCATGCCCACTTTTTATTTTTTTGATTGTTTATTAAAAAAAAAAAAAAAAATCTGACAAATTAAAGACAAATGATACATGCAAATTTATCTATCAGGAATTAAGAATCTAAAGACAATTGTTTCCATTTTCTTTTTAACTCGGATGTCTCTGCTGTCATAATATGATCTTGCTGAACAGTTTATTCCTAATATTGCTTTTGTGTCCACTTTCTTGAGAAATTTTTGGGAGTTACTTAGTGTGGAAACGATATAGCATACCAGAGGATATTTTAACATCTTAATGAGAATTAATTTGTTTTGTAGCAGACAAATTGCAAGAAGCACATTAATCCAAGCTTTATAGTGGTGGGAGATGGATGTATAGGTGTAACTTCAAAGCAGCACAAAACTCAGTTTTTACTTTGCAGTATTAACATCATCATGGCAGACACATTTTGGTGCTAGACACAATGTGTTGAGGTAGGGGAAATAACAAAACTAATAAAATTGTTGCAAGGTATGAGGCGAAGAATGAATAACATAAAATAAATTGCTAGGGCTATAAGAGAGTAACCTATTTTAAGTATCCCATTCATATCCCATTTACAAAATCTACATAATTACACCATTCAGCAACTTTTATTTTAACACCTCCAGACATGTGAGACTATAAAAGTCACAATTACCAGTATTACATCCTTCTGTTCACCGGCCTGTGTCTCACACTTACAGACCATCAGACCTCTTGTCCTCTGGCTCCTTTGCAGCCACACCATGTCAAAATCTTAGTAGCAGCAACTGCCTTGTATGAGTATGTGTCACCATGAGCACACAACCACATACACTCACATCTTAGGGTTTCCTATTTCCTTGTAACCCACAATTTTGGTCTATTATATGTAGGGTTCAAGTCTGGATTGAGGGTGGTTGTTGCCTGTAATGGTGCAAATATCGGCAATCTGTTACGCCCCCTCACTTGTTTTCATTAAAGATCAAATACTCTTTGTGTGGATGCATCTTGTGCTAAACACTTACAGTGAAATTATTCAGTACCTGTTTTCTAGGACGTTGTCAAGGTGGTTCAAGGTTTCACGCTATGCGTATATAGTAATGGAATTACATGCTACATTTCCCACAAAGCAATTTCCCCTTATCTGTGACAGGTAAGATGTAATAGACATTCAGGCAACTCTTGTGTTAAAACAGAGAGGGCCTAGCAAGGATACATGGTGGATGTTGACAAGGTGTTAAAGTGCTAGCTCCGTTACTTTCCAGTTGATGTGTAAACTGTGCAATCTGTCCCTTGCATACGTACTGTTAAAGGGTAAAGGCTAGGTCACATGTTGTGCAGTCACAGGATGCGCCAGGTGTGTTGCGTGCATGTGGGTGTATATGTGGATTTTGAGTGCACGCTCATTTAAGGTGACATACTTTGACACAATGTCTCCTCTGAGTCCTATTTTAAGTTATCCTGTGATCGATTTATATTAGTTCATTGTACCTGGGCCAGTTGTCTGCTCACAGCCAAATTGGATTCTCCCACAGATAAACTCACATCGCTTAGAAGTGAGAGCAGCTTTCAAAGACGTATTAAAGATAACGGCATGTAATAACCTGTCACTTTTGTATTATGATCACATAATGTGTTGTAGTATACAGTGTCCAACTCAGCAAGGTGTCCCATTTTCTGGCAAGCTCTCCTCCAAGATCACATAAAAGTTAGGACTGATAAAGCATTTTGCCACAGGCGCGTACCACTGGCACTGTTAAAGGCTCAAATATGAATCACATATTGAAAAAGGGCAAGCCCAACAATAGTACGGGATTGATGATGTGTAAATCCTCAAAAGACCAATGTATCTGGTAGCAATACATGATTTTTAAATATATTTTGCAGCTGTAAAATTTTGCATACACTCAATTTTATGCAAACAAACAAGGAGAAAGAGTGATGATGAGATGAGAAAGTTGTGGAAAGCATCCCCCCCCCCCGTCTTCAAGCCTTACGATTGATGAATCTTGATGTCAGGTCCTGTAACATATCCACTATCAGTGCTTTAATGACTATATTGTGATCTCTTCCACTGTGGTTTAAATCTGCCATTAGAAAAGTTGAGATGCTGTCAGACTCTCCCACGAGACTTTTAAAACTATCACACATCACAGTACCATTTATAGCCTAACATCATATAGTTAAACGTCATGTATCCCATTTCTCACATTGCCTTGAAAAGTCCAGTCAACCTCTGAGAGTATGAAGCAGTCTTTCCCTGAAAATCATCAGTATTATGTTTTGTTTTGCACTGATCTTACTCCTGCACAAAGAAACACAGATTTCTATCTCATCTCAATGACTTTTTGTGTTTATGGCAAAGAAGTTTGATGCAAAGCACAGAAAGTGACATCACTTTATTAACTGTTGACATCTCTTCCACCCACTGCCATTGTCTTCACCATGTCACCGTGCCCACTTCCACATGAGCTGTCACATTATTCAGCAGAGAAAGGTACAATCTCATGCAGAGGTTCACTACCTCAAGAGTGCATATGTATCAGTAATGCCTACAGCCTGCTCTCTCATATGTTTTTTTGTTAAATTTTCTTTGTTTTTGTGTTTTGATGTGCTTGACAGATGATGTTAGACTGGGGTTCCCATGGTAACTGCATCTTAAAAAGGCACGCCTGATGTCTTTGTGTTAACTATGGTTCGTGGCGACAACTCCTTCCTCAGACAAAAAATGAACTGCGCCGCAGGCACAGAGTGGCATCTGTCATTTTTTTTTGTCATTGTGGCTCAGGGTAAAACTATACTTTTTGTCCATATGGCTCTGCTGGTAAAGGTATGCAATTATTGAGTTAAAAAATCCATGTGCTTCAAGAGAGAGAGTCAAGGGAGTAATGGCTATGTAGAGGAAAATGACAAGCCACATAGGTGCAGAGGGACAAAATGCTGCATAGGCAGGGTGCTTTCGGGAATGAGAGCGCGATTACTTGTCATCAACTTAATGAAGTGTGACTGTCATCATTGTGATAAGGTGTAATGCATTCTGGGAGTTGTAGGACTGTGATTCCTCTATGTAAATTGCACTTTGCTTAAACCTCTTGATGGATAATTAAAAAAAATTAGCAACCACATTAAAGCATAAATAATGCTAGGGAGATTGTGCATAATTTTTTTCATGCACCTTGTTCTTTTCTTCATAACTTCCTCACAGAGCACTGGACCAGTGTGGTGCCAGGCATTCACCATATGTCCCTCTACAGCTGCAGTCATGCTGCTCACCAAGCTGCTTAAACAAATATACACTACAGAATGTGGTATATATACTGCATGAGGAGTGATATAAAAGCCTTATTATATAGTCTAAAAGGACTTCGTCAGTGTGGACTACAATCATGTCTCTGAACCAGTGTCACCCAGAAAAATCAAGGTACATTAGTCGCAGTGGTGATTCAAATGGTCTTTGTTATATGATACAAAGCTAGTCCTTGAGTGTTTGGTGTTGCAGTTGTGTCCTTGGAATTCAAAAGGCTTCTGACTATCTGTGTCATAATTCATTGCCTTGTAACACATCCTAACTTGACCTGTTGCCACAACTGGGTCATTATTGATGAGGATATTTGTCTCATAAATCATTCTGACAGCTCATTCTGAGAGATTCCACCCCTTGGATTTGTTTTAATCAACGATGATTAGCTTTACATTGACCCCACCTAATAATTTTGATGCACACACTTCGCACCTTTGACTGCAAGTGGTAATGGAGCAGAATGAATAAGCATGCAATTTCATAACTTGTCTTTTCACATTGGCGCAGAGAAAAGGAGACCGAGGAATGAAATGTCATAAAGTACTTCAGAGATTCCAGTCCACCAGGCAGCTTTACCTAGCACTCTAATTTCCTCCTTTATAATGCCGACCCCTCCCACGAGAGTGCTTGTACAATATGTCGACCCATGTTGCATTGCACAAGCCCCTTCGGGCTCGCTTTCTCTTGCTGGAGGGGGATGAACTTGCAGTCTCATTGGCCAGGAAGTCATATAATTTATCTCTGTTGTGTGTGACATGAGTTGCAGCCGACTTAACAGTCGTGCTACGCGGTCTGCTTACAGGACTGCTGAGTACCAAAGGTTTGCAGAATGTGTATATGTGGTTTTCCTTCAACAAGGACATCTCGCTATTTCTTCTCCCCCAACCCCCACTGTCCTGCCATGTTTACCACAGCCAACCTCTGCTCCGCATGGATTGATGGACTGCCAGTAAACTCCATTAGAATGAAAGTACTGATTAATACAGCTGTGGTGTGGATGGAGCTGCATGATAAAAAGGCAGGGTTCATTGAGGAGGGTTCACTGATTGGCTAATACCCTGGGAAGATGTTACAAATGTGAATTAAATGCAGTAATTCAGCACATATGATACTTTTTACGTGACAGTGGTGCACATTCTAGCTTATAGCTGCTAAAAGGCAGATAAATGCAGTTGAATCCATTGTGCTAGCAGAAGTAGTGGTAGTCATTATAGTCTTGGCACACAGATTTTAAATTAAAGTGTTGGATAAAAGGTGCCAGTAGTTGTAATGATGAAAGCAATGCTGTAGCCAGACAAAAATGTTTAGTAATGTCCATAAAAACCAAAAACTTCGTGGGGGGTCCCCCCAAAAAAGTAATTTCTCGCATTTTAATAGTTGATTTGCGTAATTTATGCACAGAAACTGAAACTGGAAGAATTACTTGGTATACTGCAACTGCAGTGATCACAACGCCCAGTTGTTTTATTAAATATATTAAAAGTAGATCTGGAGATTTGCCAGGAAATTCTCCTCCTGAAGAGCTACTGGATATAGAGGCTGTGGTGATATTTGCAGACACTGTGGTTTAGAAATTAACAAAAAGAGGAATCGTTTAGAAAGCATTTTATCATAAATTACCACGCAACTTATTACAAACTTATTTTTACTCTCATTACTTGCACTTGGTTTGTTACAAGCTTGAACATTGAAACACTTGGCTAAACGCTGTACTTGAGTTTAATATTAAATTTGCCTGTTAACTCTCAGCAGGCCTACCTCAAATGATTAAAACCTTTTTTGCATTTCTGAGTCTGTGTTGGCACAGAAGATTTGGCCAGATTTTTGGAACAAAACTGTACCAACAAGTGACAGAGAAACCAACCGCTGATCTATAATATTATACATCAGTGACTCCCACTTTTACATGCCACAACATTGGGGGAAATATCCCATTTTCATACTGATACACATATTCATTCATTGAAAGGAAGTCCAGTAATGTCACAATATACAGCTAATGTTTGTCATGAATTCTAGAAGCTACAGTATGTGTGTTTATCTAGAAGGCTAAAGGCTGGATTGTGTTGATGAACAGTGTTTGTTTGCCAGCAGTTGTGGCTGAGTGACAGTTTCCAAATATGCCAAGCTCTGGACCTCTGTGTTCTCAGACATGGCTATGCAGTTGGTCAGGGGTGTCACTAAAGTAGAGACCTGCAGAGTCTATCAATATAATATCACTCAGCAGATGTCCTAGATATAACAGCACTTTGTTTTTCAAAGTACTGTGGGGCATGGTGATTGTTTTCACAGAGAGCTCATGTTATCAGACACTGGTGTCTTACCGAGGCAGATCAGAAGTCCTTCTGCACTCACCTGCTGTGATAACTTGAAATGATAAACACTGAGATTGTTGTGTCTGCCTGTCAGTGGCACCACAGAGATAGATTAACCTGCAGAAAGTGCCAAAAAGCCATTAAGCTGCCCACTCTGTCCAATGTGCTCGCTTGAAAAGAACACAAGACCCTTGCATCAAGGATAGTTTTACACTTGGCCCAAAAAGAAGCCACCAGACACTGTTATCACTTATGCATAGTGTCCACAATTCCAATCGATTGAAATCACGTTTCAAAGAAGCTTGAAAACAGAGAGATGGCTCGCTATAGAGCAAGCTCTCTTTGTTTGTGACTCAAGTATCATTTCAAACACTCTCAGCATTTCAGTCTCTCAGACAAAAAGAAACACTGACTAACTTAGATATAATAATGTCTTAGTTAATGTTAAGGGCATCATATGTAATGAATTTTGATGATAATGCACAGACTAATGTTGAGTTAACATTAACTAAGTCATTGATCAATTATTCATGTTTTCTTAGCTATTATACTTAGCTATTATACTTCAGTTCTTAGAGTTGTTGCATCATGACACATTTGTCCCTTTGTGAGGACTTCCTCTCTCTTACTAAACATTTCATATGAGCAGATTACAATTACAAAATTAGAGCACAGGAAAGCATTAACTATAGAATAAACATAATTTGGTCATGCAGTGTAAATAGCCTACTTGAATTCATAATTTTGATACCTGTGCACCACTTCAAGAAAAGTGAAACCTTTCTCTTTAAAATAAAACAAATACATTTACAAAAACATTAATAAATGGCCTTATTAAAAATTTTGGGCAAGCATTGTCAGTGTGTTATCAAATCAGATGAGTCACAAAAGATGGCCTGACAAAGGGAGAGTTTTCTAATAATGATAATGTGTTTGCAGCATTAACAATAACATTCGTTAACAGCCCTGTGAACATGAATGCATTTCCTCATGCCGTAGTGAGGGGTTCAGCATCAGTTCATGCATTAGCTAACATTGGTGAAGACAAGCTTATCATTAATTGTCGCCGGTTTGAAATGCCAAGTGTTCAAATGCCAAGAGCTCACAACAAGCACATCGTCTGCACAGTGTTCCTCTGTGCACCACATTGTCAGCTTATACTGATACTGCTATTGCTACGACTAATTCTATTAATACTACTACTGAACTTTATTTGTGTACAACTTTTTGTTGCAAAGTAATACACTGATAATTAACCTACAAATGTCTATAATACAAGCAATAAAATGCCAGCCATGAATGAAGTACAGTAGATGGGATATAAATGTATGTAAATATTTATATGTGATTGAAATTGGGTTTCCAAATGAGGTGATAATAAACTGTGGGATAGGAGCTAAGATGTGTGTGGAGTGCTGTCTGTGGGATCTGTTTGTAATGACGACGAGCCTTTCCTACAAAATCAGAAAAGGGTTTTTCCAAAAACAGTCTGAATCAGCTGACAACAGCACCATTTTGTGTTTTTAGGCTTTCAGGCACATTGGTGTGGTCCGCAGTGTTAAATGCTTCATTTGGATCTAAAAGGATTAAGACAGAGCAATTATGGGCATCAACAGAGAGGTGGGGATTGTTCTCTTGTGAAGTGCGATAAAATCTGACACCAATATCTCAAAGATGGTTCCTAAATTTAGAAAAGGTTAAAATGAGGATTTTCTATGTCATTTTAGGTTCAAAGCAGCTGACTTTAGGATTATTTTCTGAGATGGTAGAAATGTAGTGATTGTCGCTCGAAATTTGGAGCCTGACACTTTTGAATTTTTATATAAAATACACCCCAAACTCCACTTTTCTGGTGAAGCTTTGATACTGTGACTAGAGGAGACGCTGATGACAGAATTACTCTGGCTTTTGTCACTCTTTTGCTCTCACATGGTTTACCAGACCTTTTTGTTCACAACACTTGATGCTGTTAGCACATGCACACTTCTTCTGACAACATACTGTGTTTGATGAACTGAATCCACAAGCTGTCTTCCTTGTGTCTCCCCCTGCTCTACTGCGACATGGTTTTGAGATGCCTTATTTGATGGATTCCTCCTGCCCACCTGTCGAGCTGATGAAGGATAGGCCTTTAGGCTACTGAGGCCCGTCTGAACATGCATCAGCTTTTGGGGCCTGCAAATTGACAGAGTCTGTGTTTGGAGGATGGCATGAAGACAAATGGGCACAGTCAGGCCATGTTGAATGGTGCATCATATCGTATCATTCTGCTCAGTGTGATCCACCCCATCATTTCCGTCATAATCTAGCAATTTATCTAAACCGCTGTGCTGCTGACGGTGAGTGTTTTGCGGCGTCACATTGTTTGGATTTTGTCTCCTTTGGTTGGAAAGTAGTTGGTTTTCTGTAGTTTGGGTTAGACTTCATTCCGCTTCACTGAACACGGTTTTCAAACTCTTACTGTTGATTGGAGCGTACATCTGGCCAGCCGTATCTCTTGAGGCTCAGATGCTCGGTAATGATTATATCTGGACTGACTTTGAAACGAGGAGCGGGGAGACGAGGTCATCTCCAGAGATAGACTGACATGGCGAGTCTGATTCAGTCATGAGTGTCTCTGACTGAGAGGACTCAGTGATAGACATGTCTGTGTGCCTGTGTGTATGTGCGCACACGCCTGCCTGCGGCGGTGTAGATGTATGCATATGCGTGTTTTCCTTATCAGCGCAGTCTTAAAGGATTTTCAATAACAGTGACTGTGATCAGCTAAACACAGCCTATCTTATCTTATTGATGCGCGCAGTGTTTTGTCACACGCTTCAATAGGCATTGCTTCCATGGAAACAAAGTACATCCATTTGCTTTGAAGATATAATCTATTCTTTTGACACTTGGAGATACTGTACAACGTGGAAGTTTGACTTATCAGTTTTACTTCTCAGTAAAAAAAGCAAGTAAATATTTTGCAGCACCTAAGAATGTGCTGCAAAATAAAGCATTTTTAGAAGCCATAAAGCTCAGTAGTTTGTCTTAGAAAAAACAAGTTTTCAAATGTCCCATATTTTAACACATTGTTGTATGTCTGCTTCTGTATTTGGCAGTCAGCCACTCACAATTTAGGAGGTGTGAATGAGTCATAGTCCTCTCCCATTCTCAATGAATGATTTCTACTGGTAAACAAACGGAAAAATGTGGGTAGTGTGATATGTGCAGTATAGGTGATAAAAACATCATGCTGCTGCTCCTGTTTTTGGCAGGGTCAAGGCGCTTAGTTAACCAGTGCGCATGTCAGACTCTATTCAGCTGCTTAACATAATCCTATTCAATCAGCAGCCTTCAATTAGCAGCGTGGGTCAACAATGAAAATTGTCTGCAAAGCTGCTAGGTTTTTCTATCAATATTACATTGACTTTGCTCTCGGGTGTCAGATACAGTTAATATTGTTGTTACTTTGGCATCAGTGCAACCTTTAGTTACATTTTGTATAATTTTAAGTGCTTATATGTGTCAACGGGCTAGAAACACATATACTCATGCACATACACACAACCGCACACTTTGATCCAGCCGACTGAGTCAACATTCATAAACTGACTAACATAAAATGCTAAAAAACTTTGAATTAGTAAGCAGATGTATAAATGCAGAGTACTGTCAAGCGGTCTGGGATCATTTTGGTTGTCTGTGATTCAAGCAGATATTGGAATTGTCACACCAGTAGTTACAATATCAGTGCGGTGTCTGAATTTAATGAGATACATCTCACTACTGTAGATAACCATCCTATGTATAAACAATTACCCTCTCTGCAACATAGCGTTTTACATGCATTGTGAGCTGTCTAATTTAGTGCAGGTTCTTATTCAGTTAAGGCTCATTTTTGCATGAGAAGAAACCATCCTGTGCTGCAAAATATGGATGCATTAAGATTCAAGATATTTTATTGTCACTCCAGTTGCACAATATGTGTGAAAAACTTTTGCTGGGAAGCTCCACTGGAGAAAGCAGTAAACTAAATACAGACAAATAAAATGGCAAAATATATGGACTATATAAGAAAATGTATAGAAATATGAGAAACATGGGAAACAAGTGCTTGAGTAAATCGTGCTGCACTGTGTTTTTCAAATTGCAATGTAATGAAAGGGTATGCACATGCATTTTGAATTGTGCTGATTTGTTCCATAGGCTTCTGAGGTTTAAATACGAAGCATTTTTTTTGTTCTTAATTGGTAAACAAAAGCAACTCACATCATGCAATTTTCTCCCTCAAGTCTCTCCACAGCCTCACCTACACCCATTCTGTCATACTGCAGAGACTTCTCCTCTCTCACAGACTCTTTGAAGTCAACCAAAGAGTTATAGATTTGTGAAGAGAGACTTTTAATGCGAGCCCCTTTGAAGACAACGGCTCTTATAGGAATTTTGAGCATACGCAACCGCGCCACCTCAAACATTTCAGCCTCCATCATCTCCCCTCGCACAGATGATTAAGTGTGCGGTGACCAGAACAGATGTGAAGCCGGAGTGATTGAATCGCAGAACGACGCAAATGAGAGAATTGATTGGCCCGGCGATCCTGACGTGTGTGAAATGAGCGCCTAAGTCCCTGACACTGATATCCACAGCTGATATTAGGATTCTCCCCCAAGTTTGCTTTGTGATCCACTGATGCATGTTCTGACAGATGCTGCCTGGGGTTGACATTCACACCGAGGAGGGGTATTACCGCGGTTGGATCTGATTGGCTGTTTTGAGCGGCTATTCATACCTATCAGCGGGATGAGATGAGATTAGAGATGGATGATAGAGTAAGAGAATGGATTTGGAATTTGAACCATCTCCACCACTGTATTCTTCAGTATGGGACGCTGATGTTTAATTAAATTGTGGCTCTTCCCTACACAAACACTGGAGCTTTTGAATCTCCATGTTTGCCTTTGAGATTTCCTTGGAGTAGCTGGCGGATGTTATTGAGAAGTTATTGATAAACAAAAAAAAAATAAAAAACAGGCACTCTCATCAGTATGCAAACTTCATGTAGTGGTACAGTTTTGTCTGACAGTAGCCCTACGTTTTCATAGGGTGTATATGCATTCATGTAAATTAGCCGCTCCCCTTGTCAGAATTTGACATTTTCTCATTGCATAAACATGAATCAAATTAGGCAAATGTAGAATTTAGACATGGAGCTCAGTTCGAATTGGCAAATTAATAAATTTTGCTTTCTTTTGTCTACTGTAACCTGAGAAACAAAAGAATTTGATTGGTCAGTGTGGTCATTAATATGGGAGTAACTTTTGAAAACCATTATTCATTCACATAAAAACAGCCCACGGCCCCTTTAAAGTTTCAAGGGACCCTGCAAGGCTTGTGTGTGTGTGTGTGTGTGTGTGTGTGTGTGTGTGTGTGTATGTCTGTGTGACATCTGCAGCCTTCGCACAGCCAGTCTGTATCCCTCTTTGATCCTGCTTGATTATGCTGAGCGAGGTTCACCTATCATAAAAGTCGAGACGTGCCGTGTCTCAGCCTCCCAAGCTGGAAATACAGAGATGAACTCAGACAGCTGGTTGAGGAGAAAAATATTAATTTGGGCTTCTTCTTTTTTGACTTCTACCACAGTACCCATCTCTGGTTTACAAATACATTGTGTGCAATCATTAAACCAAATTAAGATACTGTTTTACTTGCTCCTCCCTAATGACAGATTTCCCTGAAAGCGTTCTACTTTCATCTAAGCTTTCCAAGTCTCTTCTTCGCTAATCCCTTCCTCTCATTAGTCTCATCCCTTATTTTATGGTGTTTCACATTTTTTGTTCTAGGTTAATGGTCTTATTAACCCTGAAGTGTTCACAGTGTCTGACAAAGTACATATTTAGAGGTGATGATAAAATTAACCACTGTTTAAGACTAAAATCAACACTTCTTAACAGTTGTATGCTATGTGACAGTTCAGTTGGCAGTTTATTTTTAGCTGAAAAGCAGATTCCCTTGTAAGACATTTCAGACTTGCAGATTTGAGGTAAGTGGAGCTGGAGTTCTTAAAAAATATTACACTTTCCTTTGCTTGATGCAAGATGTTTCTTATAGTCACAATGAAATGGCATTTTGAGACCATCTTACTCATGTTATTATGAATCCCATCAGAGCTCTGGGCAAGATACACCCACAAACTCTCAACCAACCATAACCTTCCCCTTAATCATGTACCCACATGATTAAGGGGAAGGTTATGGTTGCCCAGAACTTCAGTGGAATTCATAAAAGTGGATCTTGGTCCCTTAATTTGATGCATTTCCTGATCAGACAAGTTGTTGGGGTGGGGCTTAATACTGTACACCAAAGGGTTTAGGGACAGAAAGGTGGTTTTATTTGATGGGAAGGATGTGATTGTTGAAAGATGTGATGTTGTTATTGGTTGAAATTTTCATTCACACCTACTAGTGCCTACTGGTAATGGGATTTTTATGTAAAAATACAAAAAAGTCTAAATTTGGTAAATATTTTGGAATTTAATAGGTGGATATTCTGGCATGGATAATAAGCTAACAACTTGAAAAACATGATGGTACACAGTCTACATATTTTGCACACAGTGCTCTCTAAACACTGTCACATGGTGATACAGTCTGAGAAAATCTTCATACAGCAAGATCTGGGTATCTGTGAGGCAGTTAGTATGGCATATTTTTGCCCGAATGAGAGCTGGGTGTGTCTCAATAAGACTCAATCAGCTTTATGCCAAGTTGGGTATTGCCATTTGAATCACCAGCCCAGATTCTGATTTGTGATATGTGCATTAGGTTACACTGGTTACCAGTCTCAATGTTTGTATCTCTTAAAAAGAAAAAAGAAAGAAAAAGAAAAGAAAGAGAAGGCGGCATTAGGGATTAACCACAAACACCATTACTATTCCATTACGAACTTTATCTCAAAAAAGGCTTATGTTAACAATTGGGACAGCCTGAAGACCGGAAGAAAACTCCCCAGGTTATCTCAGGAAATATATCAGCTGACACGTAAGGAATCTTGAGCTTGTGACCTTATGTTCACTTTTCATAGCAAAACTACGGAGTGACTTCAGCCTTTATCTTGAACTGAGGGAATTCATTTCTTTTAGCTGTAATGCCTAATCTAAATATCAGCTATTTTACTGTAAGTCCCCCGGAGACGAAGCACTGTGCAGGAGTCCAAGAGGGATTGTTCCCTGAATATAGCTGTTGTCACCTTCAGATGACAAGCCTCATCTGTCTTTCACTCTCCTGTTTGTATGTGTGTATATATGTGTATATATTTATATGTATATGTATGTATGTGCATTTATATAATCTGTCATTATTGTATGTCACACTCTCTGTTCTGTCCATTGCCCCCTCTTTCTCTCCTTCATGTGTCGCTCTCTTCCTAACCTCTGTCTTTTTGTCTATGACCCTCTTTCCTTCCTCCTGTCTCATCCTGAGATTGTTGTCTCGTTCCCTCTCCTTGCCCTGCCCTCTTCTTCCTCCCCCCTTTCTCTCCTCTCTCTCTCTCTCTCTCCCTCTCTTTCGTTCTCTCTATCTCTGTGTGTCTGCTGTCTTGTGCGCTGCTGCAGGCTTCTCTGGCTGATGTAATTTATGCTATCTCCTTTGCTAGTGTGAGAGGAGAGCGTCCTGAAGCCAACACTCTTCATGCAGAGTGCTCCTGAGGGAGGCTGTGAGCTGGGGCTGACTGACTGAGCTAGTCTCGTTCTCTAGACTCTCTCTCTGTCTCTTTCGGTCTCTCTTCAATCCCCCTATGCACACCGCTCTGGCCACACACGTGAAAAAAACATTAAATGTGGATTGAGGTATGGAGTAATTGAAGGGACCACATAATTGCTGTCAGCTCCAAAGGTAATTGGATGAGCGTCACAGATATTTGTTTTGCGGTCAGCCATTGTGCCAAAATGTCAGGGTTGCATTCAGGCTGTATTCATTCCCCTTAGTGTGCACGAACTTGGAAAAGTGTGTGCCGTATGCACGAGGAGAATCTGTCAGAAGTTCATTGGCAGATTGGATTTTTAGCTGTGGTAAACATTTCATGGTGGGTTTTGGAACAGAAGATGATTTGATGTTGACTGAATATGTTTATGTATGGTTGCAGGATTGCGAGCCATTTCTATGACAACAGAGAAGGCTTTGGCTGGGGAAATGAAGAGCGCGATGGAGGGTGACGCCAGGAGAGCCAATCAGGTGGGAGCGCTGCGGAACTCACAGCAGCTGTAGATCATTTTACTCTGGCCTCTCAATCACTCAGGGGCCTTCCGGCCCGCTGTTTGATATGCAAGGCAGCTAGCCTCTCTGCCTATGCCAGCAACTTAACATCTTAACATCTCAAAGCAGCTCACACCACATTGTGCATTTGATGACTGCTTCAAATGATCAAAGATGCTCATTTTGGCTTTAATTCACTTCCCAAGACAATTATGCATGCCACTTGGACGCAGATTTAAAGCATTTTCATTAAAGACAAAGGATGGCGATACTGCTGATGATGTAACATTTGAAGCTGACTCACTTAGAAGAAGGAGTATATCTCGCAGGTTCCAGAGGATCACGGGGATATGGATGATAGCTCGGAGAAGACCCCCAGCAAGGCCTCCAAATCCCCCCAGAAAAGCACCAAAAGGCCCAAGACTGTCCCTGTCAAAGTCACTTTACTTGACGGCTCAGACTATGAGACGGCGGTTGAGGTATGCTATTTCATTTTCATTGCTTAGCTGTACAAGAAAGATGAAAAAAACGCCTCATCAGTCCATACAATAAAACTGTACTATACTAATAGGTTCAAAGAGCCAATTAGCTTCTAATATGCATTCAATTAACGTCACAAACTACAGAATGTTCCCATTAGAAGGGTTATCCTTTGGGATGTTTTTCTTCATTAGCAATATGGCAAAGGATGGATAAAAGAACTAGGGAAACAAAAAAGAAGTCAAAGGGTATTTTTGCAGCGCTATCAAAACAGTGCTCGGCTTGAAATGTACACACGCTTCAAATTCATATCTCGCTCTGCAGGGTGACAAGAGAGAAAGCATTTTAAGAAGCTCATGTACATCTCCCCCCCTATTTGAACAGAGCCCTTGACTCAGCACACCGCACCACAGTGTACTCCTCGGTGGGATTTAGCTCACCTCGTGCGGCTGGTAACACATACTACTGAGTCAGGGAATGCGGCTCTGTTGCTATTCTCACTGAGAGTGGGAGTGACGGTTGTTTGGTGGTGGTGAAGGAGGGGCGAAGGGGGGGGGG
>OMKZ01022129.1:85512-95895 GCA_900302535.1 Neoniphon sammara | reverse complement strand
GGGGGGGATGAGATGAGCTCAGAATTGTGGGGGATGGAAGACTCAAATGAGCAATCCTGTGTTTCCGTGCAGCGTGAGCCCTTAACCTTTGTGTTTGTAAACAGAGCGGCGTGGCTTGATGAATTCAGACTGCCGCTGGGCTTATTTTACACTATTCCACCTGCTCCATGTGATCATTTATGGCAGAAAATTGATAAGCGTGACGGAGACCATGGGCGGGGCTTATAGAGCAGTCATGAATCACATTAAAGCACTGTAAGGCCATTGGCTCCTGCCGGTGATGGAGTGTGATGTGTGACTGGAATGATCGTGTTGGCCGCTCGGCCTTATTCATGTCAACCGTATTCCTTTTATGGCTTTCTGTCACCCACGTGACCGCACATATATTAGTTGCAACAGCAAGGGAGCACAGAAATATGTTGGGAGTCCTGACTGAGGTATCCCCCCTCCACAAACACACACACACAGCTTCCCTGTTCAACTCCCCCCACCATCTTTCTTTCTCTTACCGGCGTGCACACATGCACACGCACATACACACACACTTCTTCATGTCACCTATGCAGTGACATCGGGGGTATTGGGCTTTGACAGGAAATCCATGCAGTTGACAGATGAGCGCTCTTATGTTCGACCGGGGAGAAAATAGAATGGGAGAGGGAAAGACGAGGAGGAAGAGACAGAGCAGGTGGGGGATGGAAAGACAAGAAGAGGGAGTTCGGTAGTTAGGTACCATGGGAGGAAAGGACTGGGGTGGTTGCTTGCGTGTGTATGCAACTGTGCAGATCATTTTAAAAAGGCATGAGAGGACACACTGATGAATTTGGTGGATCCACAGGCATCACTACAGTAATTACAGTCATTATACCCCATGGGCAACTGGGCCCTGATGATATAAAACCCAGATCACACCTCACTCCTATTGATCTCTGGCACACAACATTATAGATATTGATTTGGCACAGTGCATTTACATTGTCCAATCCTTATCTCAAGCTATACTGTTAATGCAAGAGCTCCCACACCTGCTTATCCCACTGCTCTCACCTCTAGTTTATTGAGACACACACACACATATTAAGAGAGATTAGCTATGATTTACTTCAAAAACATATTAAATGAAACACCTGACTTTAAATAAAATACTGAGACCACTGTGCCCACATTTTAACTACTTCAACTTTGGCTGAACTAAAGTTATTCTGTGTGGTCCAAACCCATGAAATCCTTTATTTATTTCCACGGTTCATTCATTTTTGCTGGTTAACCACACGACCAGCTGAGATTCTCAATTCATGGGGTTGGCACAGCTTTCTTTGGATCTGTTTTCCTCAATTCATTATATTCTGTGCCACTGATATTACAGTGCTCAGCTGCTATTCCTGGCCAGCCACAATATTTAAGAAGTGTTTTACTCATGAGCAAACAGTGATAGCTATTGTAAAAATCCACATTTCTGCATTTGTCCTCCATCTATACTACATTAAATAGTTCTGTAGAGTAAATAGTTTTCAGGCTTAGAGAGAGGCATGACCTTAGTAACCTATATTGTATTACCAAATTATAATGTCTTTCAACCAACCAAATCATTCCTGTTACTTCCTATTGCAGACTTCCCCGAACAGTTCCTCTTGGGGAGAGAGAGACAAGCATGCAGTAAAATGTAGGACGATGTACAATAGCTACAGCTGTACATACACACAGGCTAATAGCATTCAGTCTGTACACGCAAATTGCCTCCTCAGAGAAAACTATCAGTCCCGTGAAATGTGAAATTCATATGTTGATGTGGTTAACAAGTTAAATCAAAATGAATGATTCATTGGGGTGGGACTAGGCTCGGTTTGCCCTCAAGTAGATTAAAGGATGGTAAAATCAGCATTTATTTTTATATTCTTGATCTTTCATTTGCTTGCTTATTCATTTAATAATGACAACAATGTAATGCGCTTGCCTACAGTCCCCTTTTATGTTTGCTCACATCCACACATCTAGGGTGGTCAGAATACAGGTCAGCTACCGACCAAAATCTCTGAAGATTTTAGGGAATTCAGTATCTCAAGTGGCTTATGGACACTTCAGGTGGATGCCTGCCAGCACAGAAGCTTGAATCCAGGAATGTAGCATGGTATTAAGCAATATTCTCCGGGACAACAGAAAAAAAAATGGAGATGTCTTATCTTCCAGAATATCTGATGGCATTGGGAACTTGGGAATCTCCTGTAGCAATGAACAAACCCTGGCTATTTGAATTCCATTGCATTGTAAGACCTACACCTCCAGGCTAAGTTTAATACATTTTTCAAGTTTTTCTCTAGCTACTCGATCTCACAGTGCTATGCCTCCACTCACATTACTTAAAGTAGCTAAGTTCAATAGGTTTGCTATCTCCTTGGCCAGCTATTAACCCGTCCACACACATACTGTCTCTCTTCATCTTGTTTGCATGGGTGAGGCGATCAGCAAAATGGATTTCTAGGATTACGCCAAATGGCTGCTAACACAATCAGCCCATAGAACTAGTGGCATAAATGTGATTGGAGCCAATTGGAGCGACGCCGAAATCTCATCAGCAGCTCCTGAATTGGTTGCCATGCTTGGGGGATCACCTGAAATGTGTGTTGCAATTTCATTTTGTTGGAAAATCGAATATATGCTCGGCTCGCCCCAAAAAAATCTCAGGCTGCAGCCTCTGCCTGTTAATCAACGTTGTGCTCTCCCTACTTTGCCCATAGCAGCTTCATAACAGCGGGATCTAGATTGCTGTTTATTTAATCAAGAGACAGGTTATGTTAATGGCTAATTAATTAGCCCTTCATAGATATGTGGTATGGCAACTGTATCACTCGCTTTCTCTCATAAGAGCTGAACAAAGCTGCATGGCCCTGTAGTAACAAGAGATGCGGAAAGTGAGAGAGGGCACACGCACACACAGAAGGGACCTATTACTTCTGTTTCCATGGTAACAGCTGCTTGGTTGCTTTGTCGCCATAGGAGCCAGGTTTCCCTGGGAGATGAATATGGCGTGTGTGTGTGTGTGTGTGTGCGCGCGCGTGAGTGGGTGTGCATGTGTGTGTGGAAACAGCATTTGCCAAGGCCGCCTGTGCAACCCACAGAGCCCTTGTTTTCAGCCCTGAAGGGCTAGATAGAAAATAGGTGTGGTCTTGTGAAACACCAGAGACGTGAAATGCAATTCCTCCCCTCATATAAGCATAGTCTATGTACTGTGGCTCCTCTCACTCAACAGGAGTGAGGACATACTGAGTCGTGAAAATGCCTTTCAGCTCGCAAGGGTTAGGTTTTTATATCGCCGGTATTTTTCTATGCTTTCACCTAATAAAATGAATAAATAATAAATAAAGAATAAAATAAAACATAAAACAGAGTGAAATTCTCCAGCTAGATTTTAATTGACGACCAAACACCCAATTCTAGACTGAATACAATTCAAAGTGCACTGTGGAATCATTGAGGTCCATTCTCATGACATATTTTTATCACCTTGCACTGTTTCACTGTTGCACCGGTACACCTGCGCTGCGTCACCTGCCTACTTGCTGTGTGCGCATGTGTGTGCGTGGGAGCTCTGACATGTTTGTGTGTGCTTGTGCGTGTGTATGTGACAGAAATTTGCCAAGGGCCAGACCCTGCTGGACATGGTGTGTGGCCATCTGAACCTGCTGGAGAGGGACTACTTTGGCCTGACTTTCCAGGATGCAGACAACACCAAGGTCAGATAAGCACTCTTTTTATTACTGTCTTGGTTTATGTTCTTTCATAAAGGCTCATTCAGCTCTTATTACAAAAATTCCTAAAGTTCTAATAATGTCAGTTAGCCTGCAATTACTTTTATATATCAGATTTATTTCTGTTGTAAAGCAGTAATTGTAACATTTCCAGTTCCTGTAATTGTCGTCTAAATGTTGTGTATTATTGCTGTAGGGTGAAAACCTTGTATTTCCAAAATGTCATCTTTGGAACTACAGTGCATTTTTGACACTATCCAATGGGTTTTCAAATGGTTTTCTCAGCCCAAGAGGTCAGAGAATTTCCTCAGCCCTCCGTGTACTCCTTAAATTGAAGTAAAACATGAAAATTACCAAATTGGAGTTATGAGATTTTCAAATGACAACAGATTTATTTGATTACCCTAGTTTCAAAAGCAGAAAACATGCAGTTCTGGGTCTGTAACCCTGGGAAATAGGTCTTATAATTGATATTCACAACTCAAGTCCTGAAGGGCAACTGCTGCATTTGCTATTCAACTTTTTCTTTTCCTAGTGTGAAGACTTTGGTCCCAAGCAGGGGAATAGCTTTGTGCAGTCCAAGGCCAAATATTGATGATGAATTTAACACAAGTGAGAGAGAAAAGAAAAGCCTTTGCACCTGTCTCTGAAGAACTTTGAAGTTTGGTTGTGTTTTATCTCTGATTTTAAAGGTAACTGCAAAATATAGTTGTCGTGACGGGCCAGGCTATCCGGAGCTTGTGCTTTTTAGCCGCAATAAAGCAATAAGACCCTGGTTGCCCTTTTAACTGTGATTGGTGGTGTGGTCTACTTGCAGCATGAGAGTGGCACCGATGGCCTTTAACCTTTGAAATGTGATTAGAGGCGGTTGGCCTTTTAAAAATGGCGCACAGGGTCTACAGCTCACCATGAAGGCTTCTCTCAGAAAACTCTAGTGACATTAAGCCAAGAGAGTTGGATTCAACTGCCATTTACACCCCGAATATTAAGGCGCTCACCGTTTATAGAGCCCTCTTTCCCATTTCTTGAAGTGTGAATATATTTGGCTTTCAACTAGGGAAATAAATGTGGAAAAGAAGAGCAGCAAGGGAGGCACAGTGCAGAAAGGGTCTCTCATAAAAAGGGGCTATGGATGATTTTGCTTAGGTTGATTTTCTCAAGAGAATTTTTTGTCTTGTCTTTATCAGAATTGGTTGGATCCTTCAAAAGAGATTAAGAAGCAAATTCGGGGTAAGTGCAGTACCCACACGTACACACTCACACACAGTTAAACAAAATCACAGGCATTGCTTCACAAAAAACAAATTGGTTTGTTCTCAGTTGGTTCCTGGAGCCTTGGATTTTCTGTGAAGTTCTATCCCCCAGATCCCTCCATCCTCATTGAAGATATCACCAGGTAGGTCTGGATCCAACAACAGAGACATTTTTTAAACTCAGTACTCAAAGGATAATAATGGACTTCCTTCCGTCTCTATTATCTTTGTACAAAGTGTCTGGCACTACACTAGAAAATTCCCTGCATGTAGCTATGAATACTAGACTGTTGAAACAGTAAAAATTATATATATACACTGTACACATATATGTTGTATATGGTATGTTTGCGTTGATATAAAACATCTACAGTGCTGCCATCAAAGCTGTCTAAGTCAATTCCAAGATCAGGTCTAGATGAGTTTGAGTAAAAAAGGAGTTGGGACAAAGTCAACACTAAGACTAAAGTAATTACTGTCCCATTGAAGACAAAGACCAAAATTGGCAATAAGCATACATGTCTCCAAATGCTTAGGAATTTATTAACAATCTGTAGAGATGTATTTCTATCTGCAAAAGCTCTGGACTATACACTTCAACATCCGGCTCCTTAATGCAGAGGACTTTGACAGAAGTTGGAGGACAATCACATGCAATAAAAGTGAACCATGTGGAGAAAATCATATCCTCGAAAAATTTAGATAGGCAGGAGAAAGTCAAGTCAGCATCAAATAATAGCTGAGACTGAGTCCAAAATGTCAGAAAATTACTCTCAGGGCTGCACTTGAGACCAAGACTAGAGTCATGTAACGCTGTCCTGGCTGCCATATTAATCTAGATATCTGTTTTTGCCTGCAGCGTCTTTACTTCTGTCTTCTGTGTTTCTCTAGGTACTACCTGTGCCTCCAACTGAGGGATGACATCCTGTCAGGCCGTCTGCCCTGCTCCTTCGTCACCCACGCCCTGTTGGGCTCCTACACTGTCCAGGCTGAGCTGGGAGATTATGATCCTGAGGAGCACGGCCCGGACTACGTCAGCGACTTCCGCTTCGCTCCCAACCAGACACGTGAGCTGGAGGAGAGGGTGATGGAGCTGCACCGTACCTACAGGTCAGTTCAGATTAAATGTGTAAATTGAATGTCATGATCATAATGGCAAATATTGGCTATGATGATTTGTGTGGGGAATATGAAAGAAGTGATGAATCCTATGTGACATTTGTACCGCAGGGGAATGAGTCCAGCAGAGGCAGAAGTGAATTTTCTGGAAAATGCCAAGAAGCTCTCGATGTATGGAGTAGACCTGCATCACGCAAAGGTACAAAAATAGCAACGAGGCCAAGGGTGCTCCCAAACCTTTTACAGAGTTTGTACAAAGTCTTGAAAGTTTGGAAATTGCTTATTTTTTTGTTACCGTTACAGGTTGAGTGTGCTTGAATTCAGATGAAAATGCTTGATTTTCAACATAATGTGGTGTTTCATCTACACAATTACTCATGCAAAAAATCTTTTAATATTTGCAATAATCCTCTACTCAAGAAATTAGCAAGCATTAAATAATCTTGATCAAAACTACAATCAAAGATAATATAAACAGCTAGTAAAAAATAAACAAAGTGATAATATACGTTGATTGTTGTGGGTATAAAGGAATTCTGCAAACTTTATTTTTTTGCAATTGCATTTAAAGTAATAATTAACATTAGAGGATAAAAGCTTTGAGAGTCTGTAAATTTGGTTTAGGTACCTTGAAAGTACTTGAAAAGGGCTCGAATTTTACTCTCGGGAGGCTGTATGAACCCTGCTTTTAACTGTCCTCACGGTATTGTTCGAAATATGCTTCTAAGTTCTTTTGATGGTCTTTGCCTGTGAACACCAGGATTCAGAGGGCATTGACATCATGCTGGGTGTGAGCGCCAATGGACTGCTTATCTACAGAGACCGTCTAAGGATTAACCGGTTTGCCTGGCCCAAAATCCTCAAGATTTCTTACAAGAGGAGTAACTTCTATATCAAGATCCGCCCAGGAGAGGTAAATACACACTATCATTATCTTGTCTTTTGCATCTTGCCTCACTTAGTAGCACTTCACTGCACAATTATTGCAAGCACAGCCCCCTCTACAACAGCTCACAGCAGTCATTCTTCCAAAGCCAAGACAAGTGGAATAACGCATGATATGGTAAAGAGCCAACTTCACATTTTCTATTTCATGGTTTTGGAGTTGTTGAAATTACATCATTGTCTCTCTTGACTCGTTCCAAGCAGCATAAATAGTCATTTCATGGTTCGATGAAAGTGTTACTTCTGAGATTCATCTGGAGTAAACAATGCGATATCTGACGAGGAATGTCTTTTCAAACAGTTTATAACTGTTCGAGATACCGTTCTTAAAGATAAGGGTGATAGCTCATGTTTTTGTGCTTCTAAAAAAAAAAATTGTCTTCCTCTCTGTGGACTTCAAAGCTTGTTTGGCCAGTCGAGGATTGGCTTTCATCAAGGATTTTGCTTGTGAGTGTTAGTGTCGCATTATGTGTTGCTCTGGTTTTCAACTCCTAAAATGATTATAAATTGCTGTTTTTCCCTTCATTCTCTGACCTTCAGGGTGTCTACAGTGTGTTTTGTACACACTGTTAAACTGACACTGACATCTTCATGGTGAACATCGAGGCGATTCTTTGCATACAGTTTGTTCCACAGATCTATCCTCTTAAGCCAGCTGTCACTTCTAATTTTCCTGCAGTGTCATCATTGCATTTTATGTCCCCGGAGAATTTTTGTCTGAAACAAAAGTCACTTTTAACATATGAAAGACTGCCCCCATCTTTTAAAACTGTCAGACTTGCTAGTTTGATAATAACCTTATTGATTAGAGAGCTTCTTCTCCCATTCAGACCACTGAACTTCTGATGGGCTGCTCATTTGGGAGACAGTTAGAGATGGAAAATCTACCTGACATGGCAGCGGAGAACATGAGAATATATTTCTGCGAGTAAACAGAAAAACAAAATTGATTTTTCCATCGCCGCAGAGTAAACACAATTCACCCCGCCACCGTCGCTCCATCTTTCCCTGCACTGTCTCCCTCCCTTCACTCTTCTTCTTTTTTTTTGTGTTTTTGTTTTTGTTTTTGTCTCCACTTCCCCTCGTCCACCCCCCTTCACTCTTTTCCTTCACTCCCAAAGTACGAACAGTTTGAGAGCACCATAGGCTTCAAGCTGCCCAACCATCGGGCCTCTAAGCGTCTGTGGAAGGTCTGCATTGAGCACCACACTTTCTTCAGGTAGGACATGACGCTCACAGACACACAGACAAGCTTTTGTTGCACTGTGAGACGCTGCATGCACTGTAACACTGGGTACAGTCGAGTTGCCCTTCAAATGACACTCATTATACAATGGCCTCATGAGGGGAATTTATAATAACCTCTCCTAAAACAAAATCCTCATCAGGGTGTATCAGTGCCTATGAAGCATCCTGCACTGTATAGGGAGAGGTAGAATATTTGTGGTAATTTTACATAAGCCGAACCTTCCTTCTAGGTTGGTTTCCCCAGAGCCGCCTCCCAAGGGCTTCCTGGTGATTGGCTCCAAGTTCCGCTACAGTGGGCGGACCCAAGCCCAGACCAGACAGGCCAGCGCTCTGATTGACAGGCCTGCCCCGCAGTTCGACCGCTCCGTTAGCAAGAGGTACCTGCTGCCTCGAAGCATGGACGGAGGTGAGAACACTGCTGACTCCGCTCTTTTCAGCGTTACAGTCTGCCTCAGCAGCACCAGATAACATTCACAGTTCATGGGTTTTTCCTGCATTACGTTGTGAATCATTGGTATGTTTATGTGGATTTGAGATATGCGGGTCTGTTAAATGCCACAGAGTAGATCATCAATTCCCTTCATACAAAAGTTTAATATCGCAGTCCAGGTGGTTGACTGTTCCCCTCCCCTGCCTTTTCAACAGCCTCAGCTCTAGGTGACAGCATGGACCAGCTGTCCCAGAGAAGCTCCAGCGAGCGCACTCAGTTCATGTCCAGGGAAGACCTGGACCAAGAAGGCAGCCTGGATCTAGACCACGATCAATACCACTATCAGGACCAGGACCAAGACCAGGATCAGTACCTAGACCAGGAACTGGACCAGTATCAAGGGCAGGACCAAAATCAAGATCAGGAGCAGACTCGGAGGGCCCCTGTCTCCACACCTAGCAAGACACTGGAGCTTAAGGTACAAGACGAGAGGATACAACAATGTCGAAATTGTTTGCTTGCTTTCATTCCATCTCTCATCTTACAATAATAAATCTGAGCCATAGCCCCATCAGTAATTTCCATAATAACCTGATTATTTTATGGTAAATGGAATACAAACCTGGTGAATGAAATGTTGCACTCACAGTGTGAAATGATTTCATGTTTTGAGGTGAGCAGGAGGAAGCCTTCATAAACAGTCCCATTAGCTACATAGAAAAAGTAAATGTACACAGCGCTTGCGGTGCACTGAGTCTGAAAAATCCCTCATGAACTTTTAGCTAACACTCCTCATCTCTCTCTCCTGCCTTCTTTTTTAGTTTCAGACTGTAATCCCTATCCCCATTCTGTCTCTCCTCAGCCTCATTTCTACCCTTCTCTGCTCCTCTCTTCTCCAATCTCTTCTCCGTTTCTTCAATCTCGTCCCAAAATCTAACTTGACCTCTTTCTTTGAGCTTTATAGTTTTTTTACCCAGTGTCATACTCTCTTCTAACAGTGCTTCTCTATTCCCCCCTGCTGTAATGTTAACACGCCTGGCTAACTGCTCTCTTTTTTTTCTGTCCTGCTCTCTCCACTACCTCCTCCTCGCTTGCAGGGTGAGGAGGCAGGCTCGCCTGTAGACTCAAAGCCCGAGGTATTTTGGCCATGGACACTAGTGTCTGTCTGTGTGGTTGTGGTTGCAGTTGGTCATGCATCGTACTGTGTGTTTGTTCAGCATGGCCTGCCCCCGTTTTGACTGTTTGTTTTGTCCTGACAGGGAATGTTATTTTGAATTGTGTATGTTTTTCAAGATCCCATTGTGTACAATCCATGGGAATCACATGGATCACTCTTCAGATAAATAGACATAAAACATTAGATAATTTATTCACGCTGTTTCTTATTTAAGCCGAGTATTTTTATTTATTTTTATTTTTTACCAGGAATTAAAGTGTGTTGCATTTACATTTTAAGCATTTAGCTGATGCTCTTACCCAGAGTGACATAAACAGCAGAATAAGCTATAAGCTGTTGTTTAGTAGTGTCTATCTATTACAGTAGCCCTGTGTGTACATTGAAATTAGAGGGATTAGCTGTTATTAATGGGATAAAGCAATGGCGCTGAAGTACTGTTGACAATTTAGTGAAATCAGCGGTTCC